>CABFOQ010041929.1:0-18793 GCA_900660455.1 Gephyroberyx darwinii
TGTGTTAGAAGTTAATTTGTATTGCTTTGCTTTTTGGAAACAAGCAAATAAAATCCTTATTCATCTTCGTCTTCTTCATCTTCCTCTTCATCTTCATCCATTATTATAAATGTGCCAGTCTTGCATCGGCCTGTTCTTCAGAGAGCCGTGCAGTTGGATATATTAATGCCTGTTCTGTCAATAACATCCTTCCCAAATGCCTGCTCCTTGTTCATGCTCCCAATTGGGGACAGGGCTTTGTTCATTGTAATAGTGTGTTAGACAGTAATGGTTACTGTTCATTAATCGGACCCTGCGGGCTTGGCTCCCACCACGGAGAGACGGAGCACTGTTGCGAAAACAGACGGAGAGGAACAGCTGTGGGCTTCTGTGAAAGCAGCAATAAGTGGATGATAATCTGCCGACAGAAATAGACTCAGAGAAGGGAGATGTTTCATGGAAGACTGAGCAAAACTGGACAGCAGCCTACCCCACCTGTCTCTCTCTTTGTCTGCTTCCTGTTAGCTCTTTTAGAAACCACATTCGCTCCTACTTTACCTCTTTACTCTTCCCACAGTGTCCTCGGGATGTTTTTAATGTTTATGAATCATTCAAGGTGATTGTGATGTGACAGCAGAATGAATTAGGCAGATTGAGATGACACTTAACGTGTAATTGTGCTATTCTTCATGCCTTCTGAGATGTTTTTCTTTGTAGCAACACTGTGTATTGCAGTTGAACGTGTTGGGAGTGATTTTACAAAATTTGAGTTCTCTCTCTCTCACCCTCACCTAACAAGTGTCTGGTGTAGTAGATGAGTAGTGACTATTCTTAAAGTTTTTCAAGACAAAAGTATTTGAGCAAAAATTAAAGAGAGAAAAAAGCTGTCATCTGTTGAAATTGCACAATCAAATTTCATTACACATTTAACAGCCTGGAACTTCCATCTTCTCCCGTCGGCAATTAGATCGCCCTTGTACCATTATCCATATCAATTAGCCCTGAGCGGCTCAATTTTCTTTTCAACTCTATGCACACGTGATTGTATTTCCTAGGAACCGCTTTGGTATGACTCTGCTGTGACCACACTTTCTCACATTAGTATTGTCAATTCCACTCCATCTCTGATGTCATTAATTGATTTATTTTGTTTGTGAAGAAGCGATTGTGAAAATTCACAAATTCTCAGTCACCACGGGGCACTGGAGATTGTCCAAACAGAAAAAAATCAATAACAGTGTAGTAATTATGTAACAAAAATGTGAAAATGTTTAAATTGCAATAACAACATACTGTACTGTACTGCACTCCACTCTTTCTTCTTCTGTTCTATTGTGTTTTCTCTCTCTCTTCCCCATCCAGATACTGGTCCATGTGGGTTTTCTGACAGAGGAATCTGGGGATGTATTCAGTCCCAAAGTCCTCAAGGGGGGTCCTCTGGGTGAGATGGTGCAATGGGCTGACATCCTCACAGCCCTCCATGTGCTGGGACACAACCTCCAGATCTCTGTCTCTCTCAAAGAGCTGCAGGGGTAAGTTGTGATTTGACTTATTCCTTTCTGATGCTATTATTTTCTCATATCAGTTTTAGTGACAAACGGTTAAAAGTATAAAACAGAATAAGGCAACAAAACAAAAGACATGCCAAAAAAAACAACGTAAAAAAGTTAAAAACTAGCCTAAAGAAACACACTTAAAAAGTATTCTCATTGTCAACACACATTTGTGTCTAGTTTGAGAAAACACACACTCGTGTCACCATTCAACACAGATAATTTGATGCTCAGTAAATCAACAGAAATATATGTTGGCTCTATCTAGATGCAAAGATGTGTTGAAAAATAACACACTGGTTCTTTTTTTTCTTAGTTCTGCTTCAGAGTTGTAGGAACGTAGTCAGACTGACAGCCATGTATAATGTCGAGTGTCTTCTTTGTCATGGTTTGATCAATAGAGATGTACCATGTACTTCTCTACCAGCATTTCACTGGGTTAGATGGTGCCCAGTGTACAACAGCCTCAGCTGAAGATGTAGAGTGCTGAGACGGTACTCTTTCAGCACCATGGAGAGTCACATGCATTGTACAGTATAAAGAGTCTAGTTGGGTGATATTGTAGGTTTTTCCTCCCATCCACACCAATTATTTGATGTGAGGTGCATGAGTGCGGGGATCATGTTTGTTGCTCTATGAAATGTGCAAACCATCCACATTAACAGTTCTTCTGCATATCCAGTGTCTGAGAATACTCAGTAGTCCGTGCTTATTGCTCTGTTCACATACAGTAGTGATGCCCAGCTCACTCTGAGCACTCTTGCCCACACGATGTTCTCGAAAACATTTGGCCACACACAGATTTATCCCGCCTCCCTGCGGACTGCTGTTTCAGCCTGAGGGCTTGACAGCATCGCTGCACTTCAGGCACCTCCTTCCTACTCCAGCTCACGGCACCTTCCAGCCAGACAGCCAGGATGGTTTCATTTGAAATGATAAGGCTATTGATTTTCACACTGACCAGGTGCGACAGCAAGAGTTCAGAGAGCGCATCGCTCAGTCTAAGAGTAAATACCCCTAAATGTCAGTTGGGATCCAATTTTTGTTACCAGGTTCTTTCAAAACTTCCCCAGCTTCACTCTGGCTGGTCAGAAAAATTACTGTGTGTAAGACTGGGCTTGCTGTTGATTATTTTCTGCAAGTGGCTGACGTGAAGCTAGAATGGAACAGGCAGGCAATGATGTGTTTCTGAGCACTGTATTCATCGCTGTGGGGAAGAGGTAACGGCATTGATGATTTGGAGCTGCTCTCTGATCTTAAATTTGAAGAAAAGCTGCTTTGATAAGAGCAGACTTAGGAGATCAGTGAGATTGGAGAAAGATGCCCCAGTGGGACCGCTTCTGCTGCCCGTGCTATTATTTACCCCAGTAATTGGTGTCATGGTGTATTGAATCACTGCAGTCCCTCTCCATTGGGAACACCATCAGAAATGTTTATAAAATTGCAGGGGATTCTTGCAGACTCACAACGTCACAAAGAAATGTGGGCCAAGGTTAGGGCTAATAAAGTGTGTGTGCTTGCATTTGCCTGTTTGTTGGTGAGTCTGTATGTCATAGCAGAGAGGCACTGCGAGTGGAGGTATATGTGCGTCTTTGTAAATGTGCAGTGGCATACCATTAGGCCCATATTGGTCTCCATTCATCAGGAAATGGAGTGTTTAGCCATAGAGAAACCATAACACTGGCAATTGGATTTATCAGACTCTGACCATATTCCGTCTTTGCCTGCAGACAGAAAAAGGGACCTAGTGTACATATTCCACTTTTGTATGACCTTATCTTCTCAAATTGGCCAGTAAATTACAGATGCCGAACATCCATAAATCGCTCTTCTTCCATGACTATTAATGAATAGAAAAAGCGAACATTTCTCTCCATCCCTCACTCTCAGTCTCCCACATGCTATTAACTTGACAGATCGTTATGTGGGTTGCGCTCCCACTGATTCCCCCAGGCTTGTATCTATTTACATTTCCAACTCCTCTCTTCCCCACCCAGGCCCTGGAAATACGGCTTAATATCACTTGGCCTGCTGTGGTTCTTGCGGACAGGATTGTTGATATTGTTGTTTAGTTTCGTCTCCGATAGAAAGATGAACTGTACCCGGTACTTAGTTGCAGTGGAAGCCAAGCAATTGACTTGCATCACATAATTGCCTGTAATTGGCTACATCCATTCTCTCTACTGGTTTCACTGAGTAGTCACTCAGACTTCTGGCTGGCTCTTCCTCTTGCTCTCTGTTTCATACAAATCAGTTATGCTCACACATCACTGCTCCAGTCGCTACTTCAGCCACAGTCTTTTCTCTCCAATGAGCTCCTGGCTTACTTAGCCTGCAGATGCTCCACTAAGCTGCCCTGCCATATCTCTGATGATACATCTGAAAAAAGAGGAAGACACTCACTATAGGGCCTTCTCGTTTCACTTGCTGCCAATCCATTTTGACCTTTCTCGCAACAAGTGACAATATCTTGAAATGGCACCAGTCACTGGTTTCAAGCTAGAAACAAGTGAAATGATATTACTTCACTTGGGTCAAATAATATAAGATGTTAGGCCTGAATGCTAGCTGTAAATGATTTACTGAGATGTATGGTTATTCACCTCCTGGAATTGAAATTGAAAGCATTCTTCATTAACAGTTGCTCCCAGTATTCTCTGAAAGAGTGATGGCTGCGGTAGGAATGCTGTAAATTTCGGATGGCCGTCTACCCCCACCGAGGTGCCTTGACAGGAAGATGAGTCATGAGGGGGAGAGAGAGGCAGATATATGGAGAGTGGTGGTAAGAGTTGAACTGGAAATAGAAGTACATTGGTGGAAAGTGAAAGTGATAGGATTCTCTGTCTAGCTCTCTCGCTCTCTTCTGGGCTGGGATTAATTGAGGGGGAGACTCAAGTGGCTGTGACATCATTTTTGTCATGAACACCATCACTTGTCGCCCAACGAGGGGAGGGCCCTAGGGCGGTTTGCAGAGCGGCGCGACAGCTGTCACTTCCACTTGGGGATCTCCCCTCGTCTCCTCCCAGTGCGACATGGGTAATTAGCCGCCGATGGAGCATGGCATAGCAACACCTGAGGAGGACAGAGAGGCGAGGAGGGATAAACACAAGCGAATGGAGAGCAGAGGGGAGGAGGGAGAGAGTGAACAGTGGAGGGAGAGACTGGCAAGTGAATGTGCAGAGAGGAGGGCGAGCGAGGAGAGGAGAGGTAACCTGTGGCAACCTGTCAGCTTTAGAAGGCTCTGTCAACAGACTGGGGAAGTAATGCACCTATACACCGCCATCTAGTACTAGTACTGTCATCTAGTACTGTCATCCAGAGCTGAACGAGCCTGGCCTGTGTTTCAATGTTTTTTCAATGAGGCACCCCGTCCTCCACCCGCTGAAACCACACTCTCATATACGGTTCATACTCTACCCTCTCTTCTTTCTCCCACTCACTCACGGTGTTGCTGTTGTACACACCATGGCATCTCAGGTCCTCCCACTTTTCTGTTCTCTGGTTTGACATGCAGGATGTGAATGCAGCTTTTAGATATTTTGCCGATGGCTTTTCCACATCGCCAGCGGGGCCACGGTGGAGCAGCCCCAGGCATTTGTTGAAGCCCACATTAACGCAGCCACCAGGTGATTCCATGTCTCGCGTTCCCTCTCTGTCTTTCTCTCTCTCACACACACACATGCACACACACATGCACACATAAACACACCTGAATCTAATTCACTGTGTGTTCAGCGACGCTGAGCAGTGACTTGGGAAATGTCAGGTGGGATCAAACACGTTTAATCTGCCAACCTAGCCTGAACAGTCCAAGTAATGATAAGTGTACAGACACATTCTGGGGTGTAAAATAAGGGACCTGAAAGTGAGGCTGATTTTTCTCAGAACTCTACAAATCACCCTCAGAGGCTTATTATGCTGCCAGTCTCAGGGTGTCTGCTCACAAGTGCTGATGCACTCTCACCCTCCAGCCTTTCCATTGATGTGCTTTTGTTTCTCCACTTTGAAATGAAAAGCAAAAACAGAGGCATTGTTAAAAATAGCCTGTGGGTGTGTGTGTGCGTGTGTCTGTGTCTGTGTCTGTGTGTATGATATACAATGTGGCACAACGCACAGCAACACAAAACTCAAGCAGATTTTGATCAAAGCATTTTGGTCAATTTAGGTCAATGGTGAGATAAAATCATAAAATTATGTCTAATCAATTTACAGATATGGATTCATCCTCAGTGGTAGGGTAGATGTAGGATAGTGTAGTGTGTGGCTAAATGAGGTGAAGAGTGTAGTGATGTTTTTCCTGTTTTGCAGTCAGCTTTTGTTCAGGTGATGTTCTGTAATTTGGATCACTATAGAGCATATGATTGCTTAAAAATTCAACGGTGGCCAGTTTCCTCAGCATATGTCACCCTATATAATGTCACCCGGGTGTCCAATACAGAATAGTGTTGTTTATGTGTTGTGATCTTTTTAGTGAAGAACCTGGGGGAAACTATTAGGTGAAGAAAACAAAGTACATTTTTCTCCGCTCCTATGCTCCCTCACCATATAATCACGTAGTCAGCGTTGTAATTCTCCATCTCCACTCAAATTGGTCAAACCGGAGATGCAGGAAAGTGATATTTACCTCAAGTAAAAAACACGGAAATTATATTGCACATCAAAATGGCACATCAGCTGTTCCTGCTGGGAGAGTCAGGCTTTAGATCAGAACAGAAAAAAACGTCTGAGTTTGCGTCTCCTCCTGCCATCCCGCTGCCTCCAGCAGTCGTTTAGCATGCCAGGCCCCGCTCCCTCTTCCAGGCAGGTTTTCCACACATTGGCACATTGACACTTCTTTCTGCCCATATCATTTTCTTCACACTGTGAGTCCACTCACAAGTCTCCCTCCAGCCTTTGGTAAACACCTTGCCCCCAGCCTCAGCCTATCCTACGTGCCTTGGTATCTGCCTCAACCAATTCCCCTCACTGTTGGATGCATACCCATTTCTTTTAGAAGTAATGCAGTGCAACTGTTGGATCTCTGCCTCTCTCTGCCTGTTTCTCTGACTCTTTATCTTCCTCACCATCTTTATTCAAACTGTGGAGCTGCTCTGGGTCCAGTGGGCAGCTGTGGAACAGAGAAATTGTGCCTGATGCTTGTTGTGAGGTGGTTTGAGCTCATTTATTCAAGCCTTGCACCTTTGGGTCCTCTCTGTCTTCCATTCACACTCTTCTCCCTTTTCCCCAGTCTTACAACTTGTCCTTGCTCTCCTCAGTAGGATGGTCAACCTCAGGTCTCTTTCAGAGAGAGAGAGAGAGTGAATATACTTGCTCCCATTTGCACGTCTGCTCATTTCTGGCTCCATAAATGCAATTTAATCCCTTTACTCTCCTCTTTAAGTTTTCATGGATTTCCATGGATCCAATTAAATGTCTGAACTGCTTTGCTGGATCTGCCAGGAGTGTAGTCACGTACAGTTCTGCTCTCAGTCACTGTTACACACCTGCTCTCGTATTAGTCCACATCAACATTAAGCCATGCCGGTAGCTTTCCTTCGGGAGCTGCTTCATTCTGAGCCATGTCGTATACATTGATCTGCAGATGAAGCCACTGAATTAAATGGAGGGTAAAGGCATCCTCCGTTGTGCTTTCAGATATACAGTATTCATTTAAAAGATTTACCGTTCAATCCCCCGTTGCACAAAGGGAGACCTCTGCTTTGGCGAGGTTCAGTTACTTCCTCTGCTTTTCATGGTCAATAGCTTGTTGTTCCTTTGTGGTCACAGTATATATTAAATGTGTTACTTTCTACCGTCAAAGAATTATTGCATTATTGTCTAGTGTTTACATTGTCACATACACACACACAAGTAGTCAGCGTTCAGTTGCAGTGGATCAAATCATCATCTATTTTGCAGCAGACCTAAAGTTAACGCTGACATAAAACAGTAAAACATGACTGTGTTTCCTAGTGAACTCAGGGACCAGATCACTGCATCAGAGCCTTCCTGTTGTAAGAATCATTTCAGTCCGGTGGGCTGTGTTGTATCGTTTCAGAGTTTGGCTGCATACAAGTTTGTTTCTTGACAAGGGCCATCTGTTTATTCATGAGAGCAAGCTGTGGATGAAAAGAATTGAAATACTGCTTAGGTGAGGAGCTCTTTTGTTTGTGCAAGCATTGAAGTGAAGGCCCGTGTACCTTTTGACTGATGAAGCGAAAGCCTAAAGCACCGTCGGCTGACACACACTCTCTGCTCATTATCCCATCTACTGTAGGGGAACCGGCTGCCATGCCTGTTTCCGCGCCGTTGCAGGGCTGACTTAATCTGTTCTGCGGCCAAAGCAAGATCGATAGGCTTTTGTTTTACAGGTATTTGTGTGTGTGTGTGTGTGGGTTGTGCAGTATGTGTGTGAGAGAGAGAGAAAAAAGAGAGCGAGAGAGGGCACAGGTATGTGACTGTGCAAGTGTAAAAAACCCATTTTCATGATGCGTATGCAGTCTGGCTACGCTAAAAACTTTCACATTTGGCAGCCGACAGTGATTGTATAGCGTTCATCCCTGACTGAACACAGCACTCTTTTCTCAACTACTACCTGTGCTCGCCAAGTCTAGCACTTTCTCCAGCTTGGAGAGATATTTTTGGGGTTTGGGTCAGGCCATGCTTACGTTTTCAGGCCCAATTCCAGCTCCAGGTTTCAGAGCTGATGTTTGGCAATTACAGATCCCAGATTTCCTTGCTAAATGCAAATGCAAAATGTGACTATACACCGTTATAAACCACCATACAGCACCCTGTCATTGGTTCCTTTCTCTCCCCCTCCTTGATTATCAGTGATGACTGTGATGAGTGGGCAGTTTAACTGGGTTCTTGTTGTTCCTGTCTTTAGCATAAGTGGTAGCCGCGGAGCCGGTTCCATTTTCTGTCGATCAGGGAGATAAAAACTGGGATGGGAGGGTAGACAGCTGTAATTTCCACACAAATGCCTCATTAGCTCTCAGGCAGGCGATCATGTTTTAAATATGTGCCAGGACATCATGCATTACCATTACCATTACCTATAGCTGCGATGTGGAATAGCATAGTCTCTGTGGGCCGTAATGGGTCATTGATGGGTTCGGTAAACAAGAACCGCTGATAGATGGCTAAAACAAAATCTTTACTACTTTTAGGAATCAGATGGAATCATGTAATACACATACATGTAGGTGTGTGTGTGTGTGTGTGTGTACTGATAGTAGAATCCGGTACTTTTGAATGTGTAAAAATGCTCCATACTTTGTCATTTTTAAGTGTTTCATACTAAATTATTATATATTTTCATCATGTCCTATTATTGTCACTGTGGCAAGGCTCTTAGGAATCGCTGAAGTTTGACAAAGTATTTATTTGTTTTTTCAAATGAGTGTTACCTTGACTCCGGCACTCTGAAAACGAGCTGCACTTTCTCATAGCCAAACACAGATTTGTTGTCCTGAGTTACCATGACATAAATCAGTTTTAACTATTTTTATACATTATGTTTCAGCAAGCCCAATGGGACACACTAGCTGAATGAAAGCATTAACACCTCATCCAACAGACTTTATTTCTGCAGGATAAACATACACATTACTGTCATTCTCACAGGTGTGCCGTGTGCACAAGGGTAATAAAATGAGCTTCTTAATCTGAAATAATAAACATGGCAGCCTTCATATAATCAGCACATTCCCCGAGCATCTCACTGTCTATGTACCCTTCATATTTCAGGGTTTTTTAAGGGGTCCTTAAAAAGTCTTAAATTCATTTATCTAAATTCAAGGCCTTAAAAGGTCTTAAATTGTCTTTTTTGTTGTTGTAAAGTCTTAAAATTTGACGGGTGATGTCGACTGAGTTACTTTAGTATGTTGCCTTTGATGCAAAATGTATAGTGATGTATGTCACTTCAATGGTTGAAGGAACCAATTTGTTTTTTGGCAGTAGAGAACCACACCTGCAACTTTCCTGACCTGATCTGAGTTTGAAGCTTTGGAATCACATATGAAGAGTGAAAAACACAAAACGACTCAAATACTGTCAAATTCTACTGTTTGGGTTTTTTGCATTCATTTTTGTCATTTTTGTCGCCTTGAATTGCATTCTTAGTGGCATTAAAAAGGTCTTAAAAAGCCTTACATTTAACTTACTGAAACCTGCAGAAACCCTGTATTCTCAGTAAATCCCTGGTAAGAAATGGAAAGAAAGAATATTTGAGAGAAAATGCCAGGGGCACTCTGGAGGGGCAGCTGTTGTGTCTTAAGTGCTGCACCACAAAGAAAGGCAGATATAACACAAATAATGGTCAAATGTAACCATCCCCCTGTATCTGTCCAAAACATCAACAACAACAAACACACTGGGGCTTGTGGGGTTGAATACATTTTGCGTACCATTTCTCAGATGGTGTGTGTTTTTTTTTGTGTGGGTATGAAAGAGTTGGCCAGACAAATTGTGAGACTCCCCATTGTGAGGCATTCCTCGCTGTTAGTGTTGAATTTTGTGCTGTGCAGTTGAATTGCTCTGCCGTCGCCTTGCTGAGAACACTGACATGCCTCACAACCCCATTTATTTACTTCACTCTCTCTCTCTCTCTCTCTCTCTCTCTCTCGACAACATTGGTGAAAATGATGTTTCTACCAATATCAGTGTTAGATTTACCTCTCTTGAGATGCCATTCAAGCATCTTGATACAACACCTGCACCTCAGTGTCCCTGCAGTGTTTCACATCTGCCCTAAATGTTTTCTCTCTTCCTTTACGAAATAGCTTTTCAAGTAGTTCTGGGGAGTGACATTTACTTTCCAGGCTAAGTGCTATACCCTTTGTCTCTTATATGGGGACTACAGCAATTGTATCTCACTTTCACAATGTTCAGCTTTGCACTATATAAAATTGTATACTGAACAACATTTGACCTCTGTGTGCAGGTTTCTGGGGGTCCCTCCAGGAAGAGGAAGCTGCCCTCTGACAGGACTGCTGCCCTTTGACCTCATCTACACCGACTACCATGGCTTGCAGCAAATGAAGCAGCACATGGGTCTTTCACTGAAAAAGCACAAGTCAGTCTCTCGCTCTCTCTCTCTCTTGCTCTGTCTCTTGTATGAAATTTTGTGTTTATACAGTATGCTTTCCAAGTGCAGTATTTGTCAGTCACATATAGATTATTGGTTTATTGGCTGGCCTTTCCTTATAGGCTGGTAGTGGGCTGATAATTGCACTGAGCACTGTCAGCAAAATGCCCCCATTGGAGGATTCGAATCACATAGCCTCTCCACACAGTGATCAGTGGACCGGGTGCATGAATATGGCAGGCTCCTGGTTTGATGTTTTTTCCTACAGTCCCAAGCATCCAAACACCAACATCCGCTGTTGTTGTCACAATGATTTACAGCTTCTTTAAAAAGCAGTTAGAAAAGTTGTAATTTTCTGGTTAAAAGAAATGAATACATAGTTGATCCTGCCATTATGAAATACAGCTCACTTGGTTGTAAATGTTCAAACAAACTAATACGTCCACAGAGCCGGCACCCCACTCTTTGCCAGCGGAGCAGCTGCAAGCTCTGCATCTTGATGATATACAGTCAATAAAGTTTTGGTTCTTTAGTTTCTAGCTAAGCAGCATTTGAGCAGTCATAAATCTTATTTTTATGCAAACAGAAAAAAACAATGCAAACAGCTTTTTATGTAAACAGCAGTACCATAAGAAAATATATGTATTTACAAAAATAGAGAAAGACAAAAGATAAACAACAGTTTCAGAGATAGCATTGTGAAAATAATGCTTCTGTTGATTTATCTTGGGTTATTACAGTAATTTGGAGCTGTGTCACCGTCTTTCTTCTCTCCAGATGTATATCCTATTTCTCTCCCTGTGTAAGACAAACACTCCTTAAATACATGCAGCAGGCGTACACATTTCACAATGAATTCTCCTGCTTTCCCCATGCTTTTTGTTTTCCTCTAAACTCTAAACACACTTCATCATTTATCATCCTGCTTTCCCCACGCTTTTTGATGTCCTCTAAAACTGCCCTGGCACAGCCACTATATGCTAACAAAAGTCTCCATTGATTCCCATCAGCATCAGTCCAAGGTCAGTTGATTGACCAATACTTATTGACTGTCACGGAGACAGACCAATACCTTAATTTCTTCTCCAGGCCCTGAGGTGCAGGACATTGATAAATCTTCTTGGATCAGATTACAACCATTGATTTCCTCCCCAGTCTGACTATTCAGTGCTGATGAAGTTTAGTGATAGAACCATCCTTTTCCTCTTAAGCCACTCACTGTAAACCAGTGGCTTCATTCATCTTTTGCTCTACTTTGAATCTGATCTGGTGAGACAGCAAACAATTTGATGTTATTATGTTGATGCAGATGAAGCAATATTATATATTTCCGGTTGATGTGATGCCTCAACAACATCAGAGAGAATTGAAAATCATTTCCCAGCCAATCCAAAGAGACTTGCGTATGGAGAGAGAGCGAGTTCTGTATCTTCTTGCAGTGTGTTTGGGAGAACAGCGTTGGTTCACGTGGCTGACTCGATTTCAGAATAGCCCTTTCTTCCAGATGGTGTCATATGATCTGTTCCAGCAGGGGGCCCTGTGGTGGCTCCAAATAAGGCTGTGATTTAAGGGCCCATCCCTCTCACCTAGAGGCCTGTCTAAGCTCTGCTCACTGAGGCAGTTCTTGCAGGAGACATGGACATCCATCACCACTGACTGTTTTACGAGACAAGGGACGATTCTACTACTGAGATGAACTCTCACAACTCATAATGATATTGTTTGTTTGACATTACTTTATTAAAGAAAGTGAAATTGATTTGGATTTACTTCCGTCTTTTATGTTGCTATTATCTGCTAATTCTTGCAGACTTGTGTGCTATGTTAGCTGATGTGCAATGTAATGGAATGATTTCTTTATTTTCTTTACTGTTTCTCTCGCACATCCAGATGAGACTATATCATTTGAATGACTTCATTGTTTGAAACTGATGGTAAGAGATGTCTTTTGTTCTAATGTCAACCTAGCCCATCTTCTTATTTTGTCCCAGGTGCCACATCAGAGTGATTGACACCTTTGGCACTGAGCCTGCTTACAACCATGAGGAGTATGCCACTCTGCACGGCTACAGAACCAACTGGGGCTATTGGAATCTGCACTGCAAGCAATACATGACAATGTTCCGTATGTGGACTTTGATTTGATAGCTTTTCCTTTTTCTGCACTTTGGACTGACTGAGGTTGATGATGTACATTGGTTTAGAGCATGAATCTGAATCCTGGTCCTCTAGGACTACGGCCCTGCTGGCTTTCTAAAGTAGTTAATTGCATTCCCCTTGCATCCCAGGTTAAATCAGGCCCTGATTAGTTGGCTACAGTAAAAACCAGCAGGGCTGCAGTACTCAAGGATTGGTAACCACTGGTTTAGTTTAGAGCAAATGAAGTCTAGATATAGGACAAAGGGCTCTGTTTTCCTAACGGAGGATGGCGAGGTTTTGCGCCGGCAAAGGCGTGTTTTTGTCAGGTGCACACAGGTTTTCTTTCCTTGCCTGAGTCCATTTGGAATCTGGGGAACTCGCCGTGAACTTGACTGCACCCAAAAGCCCGGTCACATCTGATATTGCCCAACGATTCGTTTTCACAATGAAAAAGGTGTCATGTGTGATAGGGCGGGTATTTGAGGAAGGCGCCTCTGTTATTTACTTAGCAGCTATCTTGGGAGTTGGCTTAGCATCATGTTTGAAAAGCAGAAATATAAATGTTGAACTTTATGTGTGTGTGATTTCTCGGGTCAGGGATGTTGCTTGTGAGCTCAGTCACAAAACCTCTGCACCTTTTAAATGAAGTGCTAAATTAAGCTAGCATTATCATAGCTAGAAGCTCAATGGAAGTGAATAAGAAAGCAAATTTTTGCACACTTTGGTGCATAGTGTGAATGCCCCATGAGTGGGAGGAGAGCTGCAGTTTGGGGTGTCGGTAACAATCAAGTAGTGTTGTGTAGTTGGTGTCAAGGGTTAATGGTCAGACCACGTCAAAGCTACACGGTGCAGGTGTGTCTATGCTATTTTTGTGGCTTTACCAAGTGATCCACGTATGAACAGATCCAATTCAAAAGCTTGTCAACCTGTTTTGTGGATGATATGTTGGCCAATTTGACTTTGATATAAATCCCTCAAGCAGGAAAATAAAAAATATTTTCTAACTAGATACACATGTGGCTGTGGTGTGAATATTTACAGTTTGTGTATTGGATTGTCTACATATTACTACAGATATTGCCTGCTATATTGGATTACTATATTAGAACTGTCAGTATGCACCATGATGCATGGAGAACAAAATCGAAGAGAATTTCAGTATCTCCATAAAGAGGCTTACCGATTGGTTAACTAGGCCGTATATCCACACGTGGCGATTCTGCCCCTCCCACACAAGGACATCAGTTTCCTCTTGGCAGAAGCTTTTCTGTTGGAGCCGTTCCTGGCTGTTCTCTTCCATCGCCAAATTGTCAGAGCAAATTGGTGATGAGCTTTTAAAGGGAAAGAAAAGAGGTGATTTGATTGGTCTCACCACATCTATTGATAATGTATTCCTCCTAATCCAACCCCAATCAAACTGTGTCGCAGGTGCACCGTGCAGCTCTGGTCACAGAATTAACAAAAATTAGTTGCCACAGTTGTGCCATTGATTCAGGAACACAGAGCCCTAAATATTTGACATATATTTCCACAAATATGTATATATCAAAGTGTTTTGGTGTGTGTATTTTGGCAGGTGTGTGTGTGTGTGCGTGTGTGCGCACAGATGGTGTGAGCGTGTCTAGGCCTCGGGCCCTACATAGAGGAGGCTCTGGGGCAGAAAGAGATCAGGAGAAGCCAGAAACATTTTTAACAGCTGTGCCTGCACAGATGCCTAGAGCTACATACTGCGGCAGAGCACCACGGGCCATACACACCCACCAAAAAACACATGCGCACACACACACGCGCGCTCATGGCATTTGATGACATTGGTGGCAGCAGAAATTTCAGCTGTTTGTGTACTCTTCCAATTAACTCAGTGAGCATGGGCAGCCCTGCTGTGTTGAAAATACTTACTGTTATCAGAAGCCAGACTCTGCAAGATGTCAGCTTTCATCTCAGGTTTGAAACTGGAAATACTGTTTGTGTTTCTCCTCACCACTTGACATTCCATGGCTGTGGCAGATTTTCTTCTCATGTGCCACTACTCATGGCGTTGTTTTGTGTCCTGAGTAAGCTGCAGCACATTAAACAATTCAAACCTTTTACAATTACAGCAGTCCAAATTGTGGCGCTACCACAACACTTTAGCTTAACTGCTTTTTTTTCCCAGACATGAAACATGATTTTAATGATATATTGCTGACTGCTTTGTTTGTCCTTGGCAGCCCATACTCCAGACAACTCCTTTATGGGCTTTGTGGCTGAGGAGCTGAACGAGACGGAGAGACTTAACATTCAGAGGAACAAGGTGGACAATATGGCTGTTGTGTATGGCAAAGAAGCCAGCATGTGGAAGGTCAGTATCATAAACAATAATCCCTGTTAAATTAGCAATAACATTTGGTCATAATTGGGTTAAAATATTATCTATCTCTTTATTGTCTATGTCTATATCTAGGACAGGATGCAATCATTCTGCAGAGTGGATTCATAATATGTTGGCATTATGTCTTAAAATAGAAACAATTTGTACTGTACATTATAGCAGGCTTTGTGATGTGATCAGGTGTGACCAGTTCACAGTTACAGTAGTTGTGACCATGCAAACTACATTGAGGCTATGTGAAATAGAGAATAAAAGGAATCTAAAATATAAAGATATAAAACATTTAAATAAAGTAACAATAATATAGTGCAAACACCAATAATATAAATCTAAATTGTCCTAAAATCTAAATTGCCCAAAAAACATAACAGCCCCAAAGGTAGGTGATGGGCAGGAATCACCTTGAAAGGTTTCAGGATATTTGTATTCTTATTGTTTGATCATGTGCTGTTAAATAAAACAGATGAGAAAATTGTTTCAATTTCCAATCATTTCAGAACATATTGTACATAAACTGCATAAAATGTATTGGTTCCAATAATCTTGGCCAGAACTGTAAATTAATATTTTTCTTCAGTGTATTTTTGTTATTTCCATAGTCATTTATGCCATTAATTCTCACATTAAAAGTTTGAAAAAAAAGTTTTAGAGAACTTTTGAATATCCCTTTCCTTAGCAACCCTACCAAACGTTCAAGTTGAAACACTAACTAGATCTTACGTTTTCTGCAAACAAGTTAATCCACCAGGACTATGCCCTGTAGTGAGATGGTGGAGGAGGAATTGTTTTTGTTTAGAGTAAATTTTCCCTTCGAGCTACTGGCAAGGCTTCCCAATCTTAACTTTGATGTGTGTTGCAGCCTCCCCCAAGGTTTGATTCACTTGAATCTGACTGAGTCTTTGTTCCTTCACTGCCACTGAATTCCCTCTCTCGAAACAACTTGAGGTGCAATGTAACTTTTGCGAGTTTGAAAGATTTCCATGTAAATGCCAGTTGTGTTGGGGTCTCCCCAGACAGTGGATACCACCTCATTGTAGCACCCTCTTCCTCCACCTCAGTTTTAGGGTTTGTGCCTGTCAGATTTCTGGGCTGCTCAACACCTGCAAGTGGGCTATGAAGGAAAAGTTACTAATACATGTGATATTCTCTTGCTCTACACCTCCCTCTCTCCTTCCTTGCTTCCCTCTTCTTCATACTCCTGTTGTCCTGTTCTTACTCCATACTATTCTGTATCCATCATCCCACAATGCATCATTGATGGATCCACACAGCTTCAAGTAAGTACACCTGTATTTCTTATTGAATTATTGAATCCTCCAACACCGAGTCAGTAAAAACTCACAGTGACAGGTGTGTAGGCTTAAGATAAACTTGAATGTATGTATTTTAGCCGAGTGATTCTTGAATTTCAATTGAAGAAAGAAAGATTCCACTTCGTAATGACCGTAACACATACGGCTTATTCAAACCACAGTTCCTATCAGAAAATAACTGATACTGCTAAACTATAATAATGTGTGTGGAATGTCAACTTTAGGGGAAAAAAACAGAAGGTAAAAACATTTTGACTTTGAGTTTCTTTGCAATGACTTATATGTGAAATAGCTCATGAAATAAGTAATAAAAGTAAAAATATGACTCCCTCTCTAACATGCTTCAGATGAACAATCTATTAGTTTTGTATGAATGAGTTTTAATCTGGAACAATCTAAGAAATGAAGCAGACAAAACAGCTTATATTAATACTATTATATAGCAATTCAAATATATTGTGCCATATGATAATAATCCAATCTATATTCCGCTGAATCCTAAAGGTTTTCCGTGTGAATGAACACAATGCACACTTTATCTAAAACATTATGCCAAAAAGAAAGTGTGATTTTATCCAAGTTCCACCAAAACATTAAAATGGCCCTGAATGAAAAATGAGGAGTAACACATGTATAAAAGATTTATTCCTTCAACACTTAACATTAGTAAATAATAGATAACATTCCACCAGAGACTCATTCTTAGATAAACTATGACTTTAGTTGACAAATGATCACCTACAGAGCAATAGAAGAAAATATCCAATGGTGATTTCAGTCTTTCATGAACCATTAGTGCTCTGCAGGTATGAAGACCATGATATTGATTGGTTGTATTGTACTAACGAGGGCAGACTCATCTCATTAGATCAACTTCTGCTTGCCTCATTACCATTGGCCAGTAATATGGCTGAGCCTAGGGTGATAGCCTTTCCTTCCCCAACACTTGTCTGTGTTGTCTATTATAGATGAACGAGACCACTTCCTTTTAACTGGTCATGGCAGTCTGTCAGTCTGTTTGCTGCAGGGGATGTATAGCCATTCCACTGAACAAAGTGACAGCTACAAATGACCATCCCCACAGCTCTTCTCTCCTGAGTGAGAGGGCTGGTTTTTAGTGTGATTTGGCCTTTCTGCAGACGACCTCTGCACTGGTCTTTCAAAGTCTGAGCAGCAGATCCTTATTTTCTCCTCTTTCCCCGGAAGCGTGGAGTCGATATGACAGGGTATGTCAATGAGTGCATTGCTGGCTTTCTCAGATATACTGTAGTGTCCCTACGCTCAGCTTGAGCTTATACAGTATAGGTTTAAAACTATGGTGCAGCTATGGTGCATGTTGTGGGTTACAACACTGACCATTTCTATCAGTCTATTATTTGCTATTAGTCTTATGAAGACCAGTGTATGCACCATGTTATCGCAATCTGTCTCAAAAGGGTAAAGACAAATTCCTAGCCATTCTGCATCGCTACATGGAGATCCATGGCACGGTCTACTATGAGACACAGCGCCCCCCAGAGGTACCTGCCTTCGTCAAGAACCATGGTCTGCTGCCTCAACAGGAACTACAGCAGCTCCTTAGAAAGGCCAAGGTGGGAACTGAGACTTCCTTTGGGTCAGAAGATGTAGATACCTTCATGCTTTTGTCTTATATAAGTGTTCATCTGGATATCAGCAGCTAAATACACAGTCTTATGTCATCTTCCGTTTCATTTCCCTATCAAGCTGTTCATCGGGTTTGGCTTCCCATACGAAGGCCCTGCCCCTTTAGAGGCCATAGCCAATGGCTGCATCTTCCTGCAACCCAAGTTTAATCCTTCTCATAGTTCTCTCAATCACGAGTTCTTCAGAGGGAAGCCCACCTCCAGAAAGGTAGATACTTCCCTTCTCTTTTCCCACTTTATCCCACTCAGCACTTTCTATATCACACGGCAGTGATTAACAAAGCTGTCTCTCTCTCTTTATGCCAGATGTATTGTTTTGATTTATTCCTGTTGCTGCTGGGGGTGAGAGTGAGAGGTGAGGTGAGAGGTGAGAGGTGTGTGTGTGTGTGTGGGTGGTGACGTGTGTGTGTGTGTGTGTGTGTGTGTGTGTGTGGGTGGGTGGGTGGTGACGTGTGTGAGCGTGTGAATGTGCTTAGGGAGTGTAAGTGATTTTCTATTTTATGTTTTTGAGAAAACAGTGGCTGCTTCCTGGTGTCTTTTAGTTAAAATGTTTCATTAAAGAACATCAAAAGTCATAGTCACTCTCTCTCTCTCTCTCTCTCTCTCTCTCTCTCTCTCTCTCTCAAATGCTTACCTATTTGGTCTTGTGCATATTATTGCATTGAACAGATACTAAGATATACTTATCTTAGCCATTATCTGAA
>CABFOQ010041929.1:18813-31313 GCA_900660455.1 Gephyroberyx darwinii
TTTGACCAATTGTTGAGGTTTTTATTTATTATTTATTTATTTATCCTCTTCATTCTTCCCTTAGGTGTCCTCTCAGCATCCCTACGCAGAGCAGTATATTGGCAGGCCGCATGTCATCACGGTTGACTTCAACAACTCAGATGAGTTTGACTCTGCAATTCGTGAGATCATGAGGACCAATGTATGTTCATTTTGGCATGCAAACCTACCATTGCTCATTGAATAAAATATTAAAGTTTGAAAAGTACTTTCCATTGTTGTACGGTAGTGTAGGTGAGGCATAATTTGCTCTCACAGTCTCCAGTCTGGTTTGACCCACTTATGAGCCGCACAGCCCTTAATAGAGCTCTTAATCATGGGGATCCGACACTACAGAAAAATGCTTAGCTGGCTCCCTCTCCACTCCTAACTGCTTGAGATATTGAGCGGCTCAGTAGGTAAACTGCCCACACCTGGGTTTGGTGGCAGCTTTCCAGAGGCCTGCCCCACAGGCACTAAACATTGTCTACAGCAGATCATATTAATCAATCGTGCTGTGCTCAATCTGTCACCAGAACAACACGCCTAGAGCTCATAGAGCTCATGTTTACTGCTGTGATGAAATGGAGTAAAGGCATTGATGGTATTGGTGAATGCATAAACAGTGGATCATCAGGGAGAGGGAAAGCGAGGCCAGGCCCACACAGTGGCTGGGTAACAGTGCCTCACATTAACAGGATTAAAAGGCTGTGTTTTCCATGTTGACACCTCTGTAAATCTAAACAAGCATAATTTTATTTGATCCAGAAGAAGTGGAAAAAATGTATAATATTTATCTTATGTGACCAACAGGGTTGTACCATTAGTATAGACCATTGACTATGCCACCCCCAAGTAGACTAAGGCGGGGGGAACCCTAACCATAGACGATTACACAGATAAACTCCAATAAAAATCAATCTGTGTGGCCAAGGTGCAGAGCAGTTTTATTTGAAGAAACTGATCATTATCAAAAATTCAAGAAAGAGGACAGACTGTCATACTACGGTGGGGCAAGCCACAAGATTGTGGTGCTATGCCATGTGTATGCTATTAGTGCATGCAGTACTCTAAGCAAGAGTGGAGCCACTATAGCTCAACAGAAGAAAAAGCCCAAATCATAAAAATGCGCCACTGCAAATAGAAATCAAACCACAATCTATACCACCATAAATGCATCCACTCCCACTTGTAACCAGTTGCAGCACTAGAAAGGTAGGGAAGCGGATCAAAGTTAGATACCTATCTCCTACCTCTCGTAGCAATAAATAATCAGGACTCTGCTGTTGCTACACATGGCATATTTTCATACCTTTTGCCACAGAACCTAATATCTGCCACACAATAACCACCAGTTTACCAAGGACAACATTGATTAGTGCATTGTGGTTCCATGCAATACTTTGTTTTCTCTCCATACGGAGTGCATCCGTACAGCTACTTTACCGCTAACAATTAAAATATACCATTTAAAAATGTTTTATGGTTGTTTGGTTTAAATATCACAGATTAGCAGATCACCTCCTATTAGCAACCTGGTATGCTGGATCGTAGTTCCCCACCTCTACACATGATCATGCTTTTTATAGGTTTTTCCAAGCATGTTGCTCCGGTATTTTTGCGGAAAGGCAATGCAGTCAGTTTAGAGATGCAAATTGTGCAGTCATTTTAGAAATGTGCTCCACTGCTGAATTCAGATCAGCCTCTATGGAGAGTTTTTTTTCTTATTCCACTCTCGCACATTCTATTATATAAAGATGCCCAAAAGGCAAATTGCATTGTGGAATAGCTGATGAGGTGCCAGATACATTTCATTAAACTCAGATGAAATAAACTAATAAGAGAGCGCTAAAAGGAACAGAGCACTAAAAGGAACCATTCATCAATTTAACAGCCTGAGAGCTTTAGTGGCCGAATGGTAAACAATGAGATCTCACTTCAGCTAGCATGGGAGACATCTTAGGAGGGTTTCAGGGTGGGAATCCACCATAGGCGCTGATTGTCTTCTTCTCGCCATTGTATTCTTAGGTGCTGTCACAGCATGTACTATGACACAGTATGAAACACTTTGAAAAAGAGAAGGAAAATCTACTGACTGTGTCTGTGAATTTTCATCCATCTTCTGTGGTCATAGGTCAGACAGTGAATGACAATCCTTAACAGTGAACAGATGAAGCCATAGGACAGCGCACACTTGACCTGTGATCCACTGTCAATTTGTTTGACATACTAATGTTGTAACTGCTAAAAATAATGAAATCAATTTCCAAGGCTGTCACCTGTGATGTATTAGGTCATTGATTTTAATGTGAGGCTCATGGCATGATATAAGCCTCTCACAATTACGCTAATGAATATGTCTGCTTTGATTAACTGTCAAACGCCTCCTGTTATTATAATGGATTGGTTATTCGTATGACTCTCACTCTCTCACTTTTTTTCACTCTGTGTCCACATTCGTGTTTGCAGGTAGAGCCATTCTTGCCCTATGAGTACACCTGTGAGGGGATGCTTGAAAGAGTCCATGCCTACATTCAGAACCAGGTGGGTTTTGCAATTGGAACGGTAGCATTGCAGATGCATTTGGGCCTAAGTATAATGCTATAAAATATGTAATTGTATCTATAGTGACTAAACATGTTGCCTCCCTAACCTGGTGGGTCCGGAGGTTAGTCACCAATCCTGTGGTTTGAATGGAAGATGCATGAAACGTGAGCTGGTGTGAACTGGCTTTGCTGCAAGATTCATTCCTCAGCTATGTGTGCCGGGGTCAGCGTCTAGCCCTTGCAGGTGTCAAGCACCCTCTAGCGTCCTGTGTTCGTAATAGACTAATGCAGTGTGGTAATTTGTGACTGGATGAAACTACTAAAGGGTAGTGATGAAATAAAAAGCAAATAAAAAACAAATTTGGCCATTTTATGTGGCTAGCTTTCTTCCCCATGAATGCCTCCTGACATTAGCACTTGTAACAGTGAGGCGTAGCTGAGGAAGGAAGGAAGGAAGGAGAAAAAACAACTTTGAAGCATTGGGATGGGCAGACTAGGCATCAGCGTGGTCATTCTCTTGGTCTGCCTCTCAGGAGGGATCTTCTCACATCTTTGTGCCCTCCACCTTTTCCTGTGGTTCTAGCATTTCCTCAAGTGACTACGGCTCATTCTGAACCTCCTCCCTGAGTTGTGTCAGCTTCTTTTTTGCCAGGAGGATCCTGTTTGCTGGCTCATCTATAGCGCCTGGACTGGTTCTGAGGATCTTGCTGTGGCATTTTGGATCCTTCTTCCTGAGGCTTTGCATGCCAAGAGCATCTGTTTCTGCTCCAGAGGTCATGCTGGTAGCTGCAGTCTCCCACATCAGCACTAACTGTCGTTACTTGCCTCTGTCTTTCTTTCTTTGTCTCTCCATGTGGAATTATTCTTCCAGAGTAGGTTGTTTATTGGCAACAGGAGACTTATTACCCCTCTCTGGTTATATGTTATACACTGATCCGTCTCCCAGTCTTTCCACAACACAGTGCACTACCTTCTCCCACAGGGTGCACGGTTTAGCTAGACTTGCTCTTTGTGAGAGATTCACATCCTTGAACATGATAGAGCTTCTCCAGGTACCCAAAACAAGGTATGAAATCCTGAAATATCTTTTCAGCAACTGTCTTGTCTGATTTGTTCCTTCTTGCGTACTCTTGAGCATAGTGTTAGAAGTACTCAACAAGGATGAGGATATAATCGTATCCTCCATTGCTTGATTCAAGGTGCAATTAGTCAACTCAGACTACTTGAATGGTGCACTTGGTGATAAATCCCATTGGAGCTCTATTTGGGATGCTGGGATGCTTTTTTTTGTCTTGCTGCATGTGCAGTCAATAAAATCTTTCGCAGGCAAGATGGATCCGCTTATCTGCATTGACGTGTCCCATGTTGTCATGCCAACTCTTCAACACAGAAGATTTCAGTTTGTCAGGGAGAACAAATTGTGTTTTGTCTTTCGGTAGAGAGTGCATTATCCCCACAGAGTTTGTTCCACTCATAGAGTAGTTTTGTCTGTCTCCCCTTGTCTCTTTACTCTTTTCCATTAGGAGTCCATTTTCTTTGATAGTTGTATCTGGCCAATGGCCAATGAATATATAGCATTGTGCTGCCTTGATTTCTTTCCTCACTGCTGTGACAACCTCTAGTGACATTGTTTTGGTATCCTTACCTATTTGATCTTGGCTTACTTGGATATCTTGACAATGTGTGGGCAACATTCATCTTTCCCGGTATAACATGCATGTGGCCATACTCAGGACACACTGTAGGTCAAAGGGTTATTATCTGTGTGGACTGTGAATGAGCCTACTAGTGCCAAAAGGGGTTTCCAGAATGCAGATGGTAATTCCTCTTGGCAGGTCCTTGATCCATACAGTTTTTATTGCCCTGCACCGATGCTAGACCTTAATTTGATGCATCGAAGTTTGGGTAGGCTAGGATGGGAAAGTTGTGCATGTCTGTAAATCTTAATATCACATTGTGCTGTTCAGTCCAGCTAACCTGAACTTCAGTATGTATGAGACTGCGACAACACAGCGATACAGCACTGAAATGACAGCAACACAGAGATGGGGCAGACTGTGTATATAGGGTTGCGGCAGTTTGCGATTGATTCCCCAAAAGGGTGCTTAGGAAGTTGATTGGATACTTGCTAGGACCACACTGATGGGTGTGAGACTATCTAGAGTAGTGTGAAGAGATACAAGCCAGGTAGTCTTCCTGATTGAACTTCTGCTAAGATTCATTGAACAGATGCTCTGGAGTGGAGTGGTCCTTTATTTCCCTTCTTAGTTTGACCTTCGTCAGTCAGGGGTGTGGTGGCAACTTTCCTTATTTCAGCTGGTTTGGAGCAGTTTGAACAAGGCTCTCACAAGTTGTAGGAAATGTTGGATGAATGACTGATAATAAAGTAGGAACCCAAGCAGTGTTCAAACCTTCCATGTAATTTGGGTCAGTCTGGATTCATCATTCATTCTTTCATCCTGCAGAGTAGTTTTCTGAAAGGGGACACATGTTCATCAAAGGTTTTCGAATAGCAGGGGATGTCATCTAGATAGTGGGCACAGCATTTACACACTTATACTAGACAAGACCTTAAACTACACATTTAAAACATGAGCATTACTAATGACTTCTTCCTTGAATACACTCATTATAGTGAGAAGGCTGAGAGACAAAATTGCCTAAGTAAGACACACAAACAAAAGGCAGTCTGCTGTCATACTGGAACCTTGTCCTATTTTGCTGTGAAGCAAACTATCTGTCCTTTGGTTGATTCTCAGTTGTTCACTCCTCAAAAAGTCACCAATGTAGTTTAAGTAGGTTCTACCTCTGTTGAACCCACACCTCTCAAGTCATCTCTCTTCTTCCTTTAGGCATGAGGATACAAGCTTGAAGACCATATCAGTTTTGGCAGAGCTGGTCAGTAGATGAAGCTGTTGCTGGATTGTAGTTCTTGCAGAGCGGCCATGTCTGGATACCTGAAGTATGTCAGTTAGCACACTAGCCAAGGAAGTTGGAAATCAGTAGTTCTGGATGATTAGCACCTTTCCACAAGTGGCTGTTAATCCTGGGAAAGCCCCCAAATTTGTTGTTATAACCTGGTGGCGTCTGATGGAAGGCTGGTCACAACCCTATGGTTAGAAAAGAAGAGGCCCGAAACACGAGGTGGTGTTTAGCTTGGCTGTAGCTTTTATTCCTCAGCCATTGCCTGAGCCAGCTATTGTATCCCTTGTCAGCGTTAAGCACTCTCAGTGACCTGTGTGCATAATAGACTAGAGCAGTGTAGAAATTTGTGACTGAAAAAATGAAACAAATGCTAATAAAAATAGACTTTTTATATTGCTAGATTTTTCAACCCTCTACACATCACACCTCCAATCCCTACACCACACACACACACACACAAAATAAACATTTATCACCTGAGGCAGCGTGTCTGTCATCGCCCTGTCTTGACCCCACAATTACACATGTTGTCATTCTTTGCTACATCCATCATGGTGTGACAATTTCTACAGTGTCTGGCAGCCGGTACTGTCACAGACACGGCAATGAGAGGTTAAGGAAATTGGTCAGCCTCTCCTCTGTCTGGGCCCGGCCGTGATGCTGTCTCTCGCCCTTCACTGTCTCTCTGTGTCTGTCACAAATACACATTCACACACGCGTGCTCACACACAGCACGCACTCGGTGTACCGTGACCGGCTGAGACTGTGACTGCCTGGCCTGTACGAGCTCAGACTCCCAATCAGTCAACTTCCCCGCTCTTTTTCAACTTCCTAAGTCACTCACCTGTCTTTACCCCCTTCTCCTACCTCCTCCCATCTCCTGCCATCTCGCATTCTTGTTATTTCCCACTGTAACCTCCTCTCACCTCAAACCCGCTCTTGACCCCCGGATCCACCCTGACAGCTTTTTCTCCCCATCTGCATGCTTCTTTTGTATGTCTGTATGCCCCTCTCTCTATTTTTTCTCTCCCTCTCTCTGTCTCCCATCACTCACCCTGGGAAGAGATGGACCAGGGATGGTTCTCAAAGAGGGCAAGGCTCCTTTTCTCATGAAAGGCCTAGAAACCTCCATCTCAGATCTGAATTCCCACCCTCAGAAACCACAGTCATCGTTACCAGCAGTGTCAGCTCAGTTCAGCCCCGGTAGACACCGAGTCGTGACAATGTATTTAGCTCAGACCGACTCCGAGCTCGTCTTGGTCCACGGGCCTCGACCGAATGAACGGGTCCTGGTTACTCATGGGAGCAGTGGCCAGACAGGCTTGTTCCATAGCAGCGCTAGAGAGGCTCAGCTGACTGTGTAGTAATACTGTAGTAGTGTGTATTTCTATATTCTGTGTTACTGTTCAATTTGCCGACCTGCTGAACAACAGAAGGCCTGAGTGTGTTGTGTCCCATAGGTTAATACTGATTGGTTTTCTGAGTGCAGTTGAGCGTGTGGTCAAATGTTCAGAGATAGTTTGTGTCCTTTTTGCGTAATATTATATGATTTGCACAAAAACCCACCTAATGACTGTTTAATACCCATTACACGCATTGGTGAGCGCTTTTGTCATAACCCACAAAAAACCACTAATAAATTTAGCAAATTACAGGAGGTAAAATATCTGTGACTGCTTTATGTGGTAATAAAAAATACTTCTCTCGCTCTCTCGCTCTCACTCACTCACTCTCTCTCTCTTTCACTCTCTCTCTCTCTCTCTCTCTCTACTTCAGCTCAGGGCCAGCAGAAAGACCAACGGTCATTTTAAATGCTGTTTTCATCTCTCTCTCGCTCTTTCTCTCTCTCCCTCCCTCCCCCATGTCTTTTGCCCTTGCCCTGCTCCCCTATTCTCCTGATGAGTAGCCCTGGGCTCTGTGTGGAGTGGGAGGGGGGGGGTGTGTCTCTGTTTGGAGGAGTGGAAGTACTGGAGAGATTGGAGGCCTAGTTATTGCTTCCGGGCGCTGGGAGCCTGTTTAATAAACGGGTCTGGAGGCCAGAGGGAGATGTCAGAGAAATGTTATTACCTGAGTCTTATGAATAGCCCCAGCTGGTGGAGGAATCTAATCAGCGCTCTCACCAGGCCTAATTCTGTCCTTAAACCTCATTTGATACTTGGTGGCATAACTGCATTCATATCATTTCCTGGAAGATTGACGAGGACTTGTCGGTTCCGATAAGCACATTTGTATAGTAATGCTTCTTTTATTATTTCCTATATCAGCTATCCCAGAGCTGAATGTGTAGCCAATGTAGAATTTGCCACTGAACTGAGAGGCTCTGTAGCAGAGTATCGTGTTTTTTTTCAGCCGATAGGTAAAACTGTACTCAATGTAATACTGAATATATCATTGATTAGGGTCATTGTATCTTTTTACCTGCAGGACTTTTGCTCCCCTGAAGCTCCATTTCCCCCAGTAAATGGCTCTAGGACTTGGCTGGGCAGCCCTCCCAGCCCTTTCATCCTCCTTCCCAACTCCAGCATCCTAGCCTGGACCTTCAATGTCAGCTCATACGTCTCCTGGCCACCCCTCAGTGCACTGCGGCTGCTGACCTCGCGGGAAGGGCAGTCGTGTGTCGGGGCATGCCAGAGTGCAGGCCTAATCTGCGAACCAGCCTTGTATCGCTTCATCAACATTAAGGAGGCCTTTAGCGCGTAAGACGCCCTCTTCATTACATTACATTACAGTCATTTGGCAGACGCTTTTATCCAAAGCGACGTACAATAAGTGCATTCAACATAGGTCGGTAAGTTGGATACTTTGCAAAAACACTTGTGCAGATTAATTTGACCCACCGTTTATTTTTCATTTGCTCCTATTACACAGTATAGTAGTAGTAGTAGTTAGTATGATCCTTCCAGGACCTGTAGAGTTATAGTATAAGACCACCATAAAGTCTGTCCTCTCTTTGTTTCTCAGGCTGAACCTGCAATGTGAGGGAGTGGAATCAGAGATGAACCACCTCTTCCCTGCCTTCTCAGCAGAGCATGCTGAATGTGGCCTGCAGAAAGATCCGCTGCTGTTCAGCTGTGCTGGCGCTAGTGCCAAATACCAGCGCCTCTGCCCCTGCAGGGACTATCGCAATGGGCAGGTGGCATTGTGCAGGGAATGCCTATGACAAGGGGACGATCTGGTGGAAGGAAACTTTCCCTCTCATCTCTGGCTGTAGAGCCAGGCTATCCCAAGAGTCCCTCCTTGATGTGGGACAAAAGTGATGCATAAATGACATGAAAGTAACTGTAGGAAAAATCCACCCGGGTAAAAACACGGGTAAAAAAAACAGCTATTGGTGATGTACCTTGCATTCCTGGGTTCATTTTGTTATTTGGCGTTGTATTCTCATTCCTGTGGGTAAGTGGACAAATGTAGACTACGTGCCATGAATATCACGTTTTGATGTCAGTCCCTCAGAATTGAAGAGAAAGAGCTTCTTTCTAGGCTCACCATTTTGCACTAACATGCTTGCTCTTCTCCACTAGCAGTAGCCTCAGTAGACCATAATGCAATGTAGCCGCAAGACATATTTTGTTTTGAGTAAGGGGCACGACTCTCTCGCTGTCTTGACTATCACTATGGTTATCGCTCTCTCCGCCTACACGTACAAAAAGGTAAATTATAACACTTCATCACAAAATGACTCCTGGAATGCCTTGAACCTCACAGATTAATGATACATAACAGTGTAAGACCATCGGGCAGTGGAATTGACCTGGGGCTCAGTGCCACTGTGCAAAATCCAACACAAAATGGCTGCCAAAGTAAGTAATGTGGTAGCTCTACTCAGGGAACTGCATGATTGTACTCTTGTTCTGGTGGGTTTGAAGCTGCTTTTTGGTTTAAAGGTTTACATGGGTGCAATAGGACCAGACTCTTTGCAGAAGTAATGACCAAATGTGTCATTTGATGGGTCATTTAGCCTGGTACAGACATCGTGAGCATTCAAAAAGGAAAAAAAGGATAAAAATGTTGCAATGCTTGACTGAAAGTAAGTTCTCACATGTGTGTTTACTCAGTGTTGTGTATATACTTATCATTGTGGAGTTTGGATATTTGTACTAGATGCACCCAAAGCCATTTACAGTATGTTGAGATGTACTATTTTCCATGCCCTGTAATCGATAAATTTGTACATAAGTGTTGTTTAATAAAATACAGGCAAATAACCTATTTTAGTATTCTTTGTTATTGGATAATAAGTGTAATTCATTACTTGGTTACTGATCTTCTTTGGTGAATTTCACAAAGCCAAGTCTAGGGGAATCCTAATTACTTCTTTCAGAGCTGATGATTTCTCTGCACTGCTGGCTCAGATGCATGTAGTTCATGAAGCAGTACTTCAGCAGATGAGTTTGTGTTTGGGTGGCCAGAGGTGGGTTTATTCCAGCATCAACACTTGGAGCCTCCACAGCTCCGACCGTGGCAGATAGTTGACCTACTAAAGCAAATGTGTGTAATATGCTTGCCACTCTCTTTGATGCTGAGCATATAATATATACTGTAGACTTTACAGAATCCAATTTTGTGCAGTTATTGCTTAAGAAACCATTTGTGTCAAGTAGGCTACAGACATGAGCGGACCCTATATATGGAGGAAATATGAGCTGCAGTGTTATAGTTACAGACGTAGGATAGAGACAGATGAAATCAAATTCATAAAAGAAGGAATACTGTGAACAAAGAAGAACAATAACAGCTTGTCCAACGCTAATCAATTCTTGAAAGACGTTTTCTATTTCCTCCTGGATGTGTTTTGACTGGTTATTAAGAGGCGAATTGAGCTGTCAGTCAGGGGCGTTACATTTCACTCTATACCTGTGAGCTATCAAACTTCATCATCAGGTACAGCACTTGAGAAATGAATTTTCTACAATTCATGTCTGTTGTTTATTGAGCCGTATCCAATTAATTAAAGGAAGTATAACTTGTATTTAAACAATGAACCTTCAATACCCTTGTTGCATTGAAATGAATTCACGTGACATCACACGACTGAACTGCTATGATAGTTATGTACAGTAGGGCAATACATATAGCATATATATATATATACACACACAAATTCTCATTTCTTGCAACATTTCAATAGTTCAGGTATATTCATTTTACAGTTGAAAGGAAATAGCTAGTGTGTCAGTGATGAACGTCTTTTCTATTTGGTCACCACATTCACACATGCATACACCCAATCAAGAGATGCCCTGCCAGGCAGAGTAAAGTTTTGTCCAAACTTTTCTCTGATTTATTCCTCCCTGCTGTTTCTTTTCCCTTATGGTTCTCTTGCGTTCCAAATTAAGATTTCAGTGTCAATTGTGTTGCATCTCTCTTCCCAGCAGGTAATGGAGAGCTCTGTCATCACAGCAGGGGGTGGAAATAGAAATGAAAAGCCAAACCTCAGGACTCAGAGACAGTGTGACTGTCTACTGGAAAACTTGGAAAGCCCTCAAGCCTCAACTTTAAGACCAAAGCTCCTTCAACAGACAGTATTATACTTGTATCCTGTCTGCAGAGTTTTGACAGATTTCTCTTTTTTTTTTATATCTCAGATGGAGTGTGCTATCACCATGTACTGGGGTCTCCATAAAAGGTTTTGGTGGCAGTCTTCAGAGACTAACATCCTGAATGGTATTACAGTAAGGTAGCTACTTTTTTGGCATGTTGAGAAACTTTCCAGGCACATTTCCATTGTTGTTTGTAAACCGTTTCTCTTTATTGTTTGGTTTTGATATGATTGATCTGTGTGAACTGCATGGAATTCAAACTATTAATGGTAGCTGAATAATCAAAGCTATTTCAACAAACCTTTACTGATGGACTTGAATAGAATATGCATAGAGCGGCTCCAATGTCAATGAAGTCATTATCATCTGAGCTGCTGCTCAACTGAAGCTGAAACCCTCCACTAAGATAAGAGGATTTTAATGAGACATCCTCAAAAGACAGAATTGGAATTTGCCGGTTTTCATTTAATGATGGTGCTAGTGTCACATTGTCACTTAAGACTCATAGAAAGGCCATTTCAAGATATGCCTATTTCCATTCTCTCTTTTATAATCTCTGAACTAATATTAAACTTCCCGTTGATCTACAGAAACCAAAGGACTGTGAATATGAAGTGACAGGTAGCAGGGAGGTGGAAAAGTAGTCAGGGAGGCTTTGAACCTTCTTGGTCTGAGGCTCTTTTTACTGTGAGAAGTGAGGTTGCAGCCAAGACCACGGAGGTTCAAAGTTTCACAGCAAAGGAAAAAGAAAATCAGTGCTGGAATTTTCTGACATATTTATTTCAATGTTTGTTCTTGAGGGCTACAGCTACACAGTACTGTTCCTACAGTGAAGCTTTATTCTGTTCAGCTACACAGAACTGAAAGACAATAAGGCTCTCCTCTATTTCAGCTTACAATGATATATCAAATTCCTGGTAACAAATGATAAGCACCTAAATTAGATATTGCAGAGACCAACCAATGGTTCTCTTATCGCCTGCAGCTAAAACTATCTCTCAGTGTGCTGTGTGCAGGTGTAAGACTGAACAGCTTGTTCACGTCAACCTCAGGCGGATGCCCCCCCCCACCACCCTGTTTTGGATCAGTCTGGGTGAAGCTGCAAAAATTCACAGGATGAGTTGTGTGCACACCTTGACTGACTGATCCTCTTTCTGTGTCTTTCTCAAAATGCACCATCCCCCTTTTGTGCATCAGTGTGGGTACAGTTGTATCTGGAGTCCTGTTTTACCGTGCACCGTTCAGGGGAGGATGCCTTTTTATAATCCATATTGGATTCTATATCTACAGCTGGTTTATGTCTTTACTGCTACACTTATTGTAAGTCACTCTCGATAAGGGCATCTGTTAAATACTTAAAATCTCATCTTGCTATATAAGGGTGGGATGTAAAAACATAGTGATTCACTTGTGTAACATGATATTTCAAGTTTTTTTTCAAGTTTTATTTTTGATATGGTTATACACTTGC
>CABFOQ010041930.1:0-15090 GCA_900660455.1 Gephyroberyx darwinii
ACAAAAATGATTATAAAATAAACATCTACTGTATAACAGAAATATTGCGTTTTTCATGAGATCAGTGGGCGGCTCTGAAAAGAGCCTTTTTGGGGTCGGTTGAACCGGAGGACGGTGTGTTAAGGTCTACTTGGCCTTGCCGGGCTTCTCGGTCTTCTTGGGCAGTAGAACCGCCTGGATGTTGGGCAGCACTCCGCCCTGAGCGATGGTCACTCCGCCCAGGAGTTTGTTGAGCTCCTCATCGTTGCGGACGGCCAGCTGCAGGTGACGGGGGATGATACGAGTCTTCTTGTTGTCGCGGGCAGCGTTTCCAGCCAGCTCCAAGATCTCAGCGGTCAGGTACTCCAGCACAGCCGCCAGGTACACCGGGGCACCGGCACCGACACGCTGAGCGTAGTTGCCTTTCCGCAGAAGCCTGTGGACACGACCGACCGGGAACTGAAGCCCGGCACGGGATGAACGGCTCTTGGCCTTAGCGCGGCTTTTGCCTCCGGTTTTTCCTCTTCCAGACATTGTCGGTGTTTTAAGAAATAAGTAAAGTGTTGATGGAGTGTGGGGACCGGGTTTATATCTCTGTGTAGGTACTTGTTCATTGGTCAGTTGGTTCTTCAGTAACGTCGACCAATCAGAAAATAGGTCACACGGCGGGGACTTCCTCTATGATTTTCAAAATAAAACACCATAGCGTTTTTGCAATTCCGGTTCTATTTCGTAATAGGCTTCGCCCTCTAGTCGGAGGAAAAGGGGTATTTAAGGGTATCGTTAGTGCGTTAAAATGGTAGCAGGATAGCAGGTCAGTCCGGTACCACAAGCACAAACACACACCTACTTCAAAAAGCGCTCCAATATGACGCACCACAGAGCCCATATGCGCCCCAAAGGCACAGCATATGTTACGGGTCCCAGGGTATGGGACTGGGCGGAACAGTTATTTATTTATTTGTGGTTGTTTGTCTGAAATGACGCAATGTAACACAAGATGCAAGAGACCTTACTAGTTGGTAGGCGTCCTGTCTTTTTACAGCATGGTCTAATCTCATTAATATCAATATCCATTAGTAAAATCGTTACATCCATATACACTTTCTTCAATACATTCAACCAATTCTGTTGCTGAACATTACTTAGATAAAAAATAATACATTAATTATTTATATATGCTGTGTTATAAAACACTGAAACACACATTGGCCCTTTGCCTTTTAGACACTTTAAGCCACTGTATCCTTCACAGTTCATGCACACACACACACACACACACACACACATACACACACACATAGGAGGGGGGGCCCACACGATAGTTTTCAGTGTTGCGCATGCGCGCGAGGGATAAACCCACTAGCGATAGCCTTAGAGGACGAAGCCTAGAAGCCTATACGAAATAGAACTGAGAGTCTCATGGTCTCCTGAATGAGCTGTCCGGGCCGGAGTTGTTGTCAAGTTTGGTTGCACACAGGGAATGTGGACATGTGAATACATGTACGTGTGAATGTATGTGTGTTTAGACATGTCGACTACCAGATACACAGTCGCCTGACTCTTTCAGCTGATCACATACATGTTTGGATTCAAGTATAAATGTCAGTTATGTATGTGTCAAACTTATTAGCTTTTATTGTCTTTCACTTCTGAAAGAAAGAGCCTTGTGCTGAAAGCCTCATGTACACAGCAACAACTTGTGGTTTTCAGGGAATGAATTATATAAAAACAATATATCATATTCACAGTACTGTATATATATATATATATATACACATTTCAGATATAGGTGGATATAGGTCTTCCCTATTTAATAGATGACTACTTTGAGCAAAATATTTTTTATATAAATAAACAATGTACATAACCTTGACTTGCTTGGGTAACATCAAACTGACCAGGTTTCCAATTCAATTATTTACCCACCTGTTTCTACTTACCTACTTGATTTAGCTGATGCAAGAGCAGGTTCACTTGCACCTGCAGTAATTACCTTTAAATTATTTTCATATTACTATGTCTGTAATTTCCTCTAAAAACATATGAAATTGGCAAATATAGCAATTCTACACCAGCACTAGACAAAAAAAAAGGCACAATCACTCACTCAATGGAAATGGGAAAGCATTACTACAGATTTATTGGAAATACACAATTATATGAAAAATGTTTAAATGTTTGACTTATCTATGGACATATTGCGTGCTAACCTTATGTTCCAGGCTAAAGTGCTTTATGTGGAACCAAGTGCTCTATAAAATACATAATACATAAGATTCAAAGGTCTTGGGAAAGTGGTGTTGTGGTTTAAAAAACAACATCCAAGGATGTATGGTAGCACTCACCCACAAGACAGTGCCTCAATCATACCAATTTATTTTGGCCATTAAACAAAGCATTCTAATGTTTCAGCGTTTGGTGTTTGGTGGTTTGTCACTGTCAAGCAGTCTGGTCAGCAAGTGTAGGGAATTTGAAATAAAATGATCCGTCGGTCTTCACCATGAGGGCTTCTCCATTCTTAGTCTCATCTGTCACCAGCTGGAGGAAGTTCTTGGCAACCTCAGACACCCTGGAAGGAAAACATATGATGATTTCATTGTGTACTGTAAGCAAAGACAGCGAGTCCTCGTTGTCCATGCACAAACAATTTTGCAAATCAAATTCTGCAACTTTTCCATAACCAATCAATTATATATGGTGCAATTTATATGACTAATATTTGTTCAAATGTTAAGTTTTTAATCAAATAGCTGGTTACAACTATCACTTTGGGACTTTTGTAATCAAAACATTTGCGTAGTTATGGTTTTCTCAAAGTAACAGCTTAACATTCATCACTTGGCTGGACTTAAAAGAACATGAACTATCTATGTGCGTCATTTTCCAGAACTTTGGGAATCACAATTTTAAATTCCACGACATTTCCTGGTTTTGCTCATGTTCTTCTTGTAGTGACGGCAGTACGCCTTGAAAAATCAAAGACTCACTCCAATATCCCAAACTCCTCCACCATGTGTTTGGTTACTTCCACCAGTTGGGAGAATTGTCCCAGTTTTTGTCCCGATGTACTGATGGTGTCGAGGATGTCAGTTTGCACGAAAGCAGGGCAAAGGGCGTTGAACCGTATGTCATAGCCAGATACAGTAGAGGCGGCCTAGTAACACACACACACACACGTAAGTTCATTTCAACTCATTTCAGCGTTTCCTGTGGTTCTAGGTTTGAGTCTACTTCCTCACTACCTCCTCTAGTCATTGCACACACACATCGTGCAGCGTTGCCTTCTGCCTCGTTGCAGAGTGAAGCGTATTGTCTGCTGTCCATTGCTAGTCCACGGTGTCTACACTGATGGTGTGTCCTGCAATGTCCTACTGTCTGTTCATTTACCATGTTGGTAATCCAGTGGTTTAATGTTTATTGCTGCACTAGTATATTATTTACACCAAATGTCAAAGCAAATTCCTTGCATGCAACCAAACTTGACAACAAAGTGTTTCTGATTCTGAAAGTGTTTCTGATATATATGGTATATATGGTAACTGCTTGTCCACACTGTCATTTATAACAAGAAACAGGCTTACACTGTTTTTTTAAATAAGTTTGAGGGGTAAAAAAAACATACATACATACATGTTTCCAGCTTTTTATGAGCCATAATGCTTTAAAAATGTTTTGATTTATGACCTGTTTTTCAGTTTTCTAATGAAGATAAACTTGAACTACTACGCTTAAGACCAGAGCTTATCAAAGTCATTCTCCATATTTTTCATGTGAACAGCATTACTGGCTCTGTGCATGTGCTTGCTCCAACTGTTAACTTACACATGACTCTTCATTTGTTAGTTCTGTCACCAGCACTAGCCGGCATGCTAGTTTGACCAGCAGTTTTATTGGCTCTTTATTTGGAGGTGTGTTGCAACTGCTTTTATACAAGAAGATCCAGGTATTTTTCCTAACATCCTAAGACCATGCTTACCGCCATAGCTCGAGTGAAGCCTACCACTCCATGCTTGGTGGCTGTGTAGACAGGAGTGCTCAGCAAGGGACCCAAACCTGTAGGACGGTACATATGGCCCACATCATCATCATCCCAGGGGATCAATAAAGTATCTATCTATCTATCTATCTATCTATCATGGTTCAGTGTATTGGCTGATTCACGTATTGATTACATCTTTGAGGGGCCGTAAAGAACATAGTTCAAACTTTACTTGCACATCCAATAGTGGTCTGGAGAAAAAAAGTAAAACCAAGTGTTTGCGTCTCTCTACTGTGAGTACATTTTAACGCAAAGGCAAGTCAAATCCTCCTCGCCATCCAAACAAACAAATAATGCAGAGCTCCAAGTGTATTTTGGGCTGTACCTGCCATGGATGCTACGTTGACGATGACCCCTCCCTGACCTCCAGTCAGCTTGTTCATGTGTTCCAGAGCCAGGTAATTTCCTCTTATAACACCCATCTACAACACAGTAGAATAAAAGTTCAATTTGTTGATGATAGTCAAAGTCTATTGCCCTGCATCTACCCTGTGTTGGCGGGTGTTCAAGGCAGCCTTTTGTGCCAGAAAGGTTGCAAAATGGAAGTGAGAAGGCAAAATTTTCCTCTAGGGGTGATGCAAGAGAGCAAGCAGCAATTCATGTAACTTTAGGGTGCTCATGTCTCAGTCAACTGGTTGTGAAATCACCCTGTCCGCTCTCTAAATAGAGAATAAAAGCAGAAATAGTTTGTGAGGGTGATGCAAAAGTGCAAGCAAGCTGACTCGCAAAGGTCACATCTTTACCACAATATACAGGAAACACAACCAGTCCAGTGCTCTGTCTAGACCTTACCAGGTTTATGGAGACCGTTTTCTCCCAGTCCCTCTCATTTATGATGCCAGCATTGTTGCACATAATGTCCAGACGTCCAAAAGTTTCTTTGGTTTTCTGAAAGGCAGCTGTTTGCATGGAGTTAGCAATAAGAAAATAGAAAATAACACACTGCCTCTCATATGTGTGTGATATTAATACAGTTTTTACCCTTTAAATCCTCCTGTGACTCAACGTTACATTTCAGGAACAGAGTTTTGTCTGGTCCATACTGTTTATCAAAGGTTTCCTTTAAACTCTTCCCCTTCGTTTCATTCACATCCAGCAGGACTACCTACATGTTAAGGTCAGTAAAAAGAGATGTCGATGAACAAGAGAGCTCTATATCCATCTCGATTAGACTACATCAAGTCGTTTTCACAAAGTTACAAAAAGAAACAACAGAAAACAGTAAATGGCCACTATTCAGTCCAAAATAATATGTTAGATCTTCCCCGCACCTCACATAAAGTTCATGTTATTTTACAACATTAATTGACTTTACCTTGGCACCGTTTTGTAGAAGTATCTCGGAGAAACCTCTCCCTAAACCCTGAGCTGCTCCGGTCACTATCGCGATTTTACCAGCCAATGCCATTTTATCAAAACAACAAGACGAGTGACTAGGCGAAGAAATCAGAACAACTGAAGTGGAAATTGTAATCGTGCTGTTGTCTTTAAACGCTCTGCGGATGAACAGACGCCGCCCATTTATTAAAAAAAACAAACAGAAAAAATGAAGTCAGAGAAGATCAAACAGAGCCTGTGATTCACCCAGATGGTGATTCGGTTCTTGGAAACCGCTAGCAAGCAGTCTTGTCTCAGTCTTCTTCTGTAGGTCGGAACTCTTCACATTCCTTCGGCATGTCTCGTAAAACTATGACATAAACATAAGCATAAGCATGCTCTGACTTGTTTGGACAGGGATAAAACAACAAATAAAACAACTAGACCTATGTTTTATGTTCACGTTTTTGCCGATATGTAAAAAGAACAGTTTGGGCGTTTTTTAAACTAGTTAATTATTATAAGGACACTATGATCTGTGAGGGGTGAATAACAGCATTTCACGGCCCAGGACCCTGTCCCATGTCATCCCTCCTCTCTCTCTGCTGTTAATAATAAATAAATAAATAAATTCCCCAAAAATAATCTTAAATAAAGTCAAGAAAAAACGTGACACTAAATATTGATTAAATTGTTATCATTGAAGTCTGGAATGTGACAATTACAGATTTGACCACTAGATGGAGGTAAAGCGCCGCGTGTGACTTGAGGCTGTATCCCTTTCATTGATTTCCCAAATTCACATTCAAGCTTTATTGGGTAGACAGTGAATGTTTAAATGGACATGATCTTGCTGAACTGAAGAGTTAAGTTAAATCCTCGTGACTAGATTACTGCCTGTTTTACCAGCAGACTTCACCCGGATTACAGGTAGTCCAAGAACGCTGCAGCAAGACTCCAGACAGGAACTAAGAAAAGACAGCAATATTAACCCTGTTTCATTTTACCTTCATTGCCTACTAGTGCAATTTAGGATTGGTTTTACAATTCCCTTGATCACCTTTAAAGTTTTGGACCAGCACCTTGCTATATCTCTGAGCTTTTAACCTGAGATGCTCTTTGGTCGTTCCAGTTCTAGTCTGGGCTCAAGTTTAAAAACTGGTAAACATGCCTGATGAAATCAGGCTAGCCAGCTAGTTGTGTTCCTCTGAAGAACTTTTAAAATGTACCTTTTTAGGCTTGCTTTTACTCGATTCAGGATATGTATTTTGGTCACCTTTTTTTTTTGCTTATATATATATACAGTATACATATTTGTATGTTTTTTTTTATCTTGTAAAACACTGTTTTTCTAAGTGAATTTTGTTATTATTTTTTATTATTAGTACATACTATGTATGTACATACATACATAGCATATAGTTTAAACCAGTGGTCTCCAATAATACACAATGAAAGGACAAGTTTATGCAGGTTTTCATTCCAGGAAAACTACATCTGCTGATTTTACAACTTCATCCAGAAATGGATGAAACTAATTAGTGAAATCAGACAGAGTAATGTTAGATTGAAATGAAAACCTGCAAGGTTTTAATTGGACACCACTGGCTCAAACAGACAGGTTTAAGTTCAAGTTGAGTAAGTCTCGTCCTCCCCAAAACTGGAATATCTTCAAAATGAGATGCTGTCTAAGCTTTTCTTGTTCGGCACCAGGCCTAGTGAGGCACGGGATAGTCCCACGTGGACTTCACTGGAAAACATCCAGAACTAAGCATGGTATATTTGGGACAACTTAAAAGTAGTCGAGTAAAAAGAAAAAGGCAAGAAACAAATGTCTTTCTGTCTTCCTGCGTGTGTGTGTACATAATCATAGATATGTTCTGAGAAGGGAGGTTGGGCGACCCAGCAGCATTATCAGCCATTATCATGTATGGCACACCCCACCCAGCTCTTAATGGGAGGGACAGCAACCCACACTGTACTGAGAAACTGATGGTTTATGTTTGGGGTTGGCAGTTGAGTTGAGTTCAGTTCAGGTGAGTTCAGGTGAGTTCACTTCACTTCAGTTCAGTTCAGTTCAGGTCAAGTCAGGTGAGCTGGATTTTGTTGAGTTGAATTTAATTTATTTGAGTTGAATTGATTTTAATCGATTTGAGTTGTTTAGAGTAGAGTTGAATATTGTTGATTTCCATTGAGGTCATTGGCGTTAAAAGCATAAGGTGTCTGTTTTCCCACAGATTCTTCCCAGAAAGCTTTTGACGGACAGCGTCTTGCAGGAAGTGACTAAGTTCAATGTCAACCCAAACAAGCACAACATGTTCACAATCTGATAGTTTGGGAAAGTGTTTTATGCCGATCTGATGCCAGTGGCATACACTGTACTGGCCAAGAAGCCTCTACTGTAGTGTGCTGACTCATGGCACAGTTCCAGCCACTGTTATATGCTGAGTCATAACATAGTTGCATGGACTCTAGCTTTGGCCTATGATATGGTTTTAGCAGATATTGTTTTCCAGTCAACCTGTGGCAAGGATGTGTCCCAGAGAACAGAAAAAAATGAAATCCACTGGAAAAGCTTTAGCTGTTATCCTGGGCCAATTTGTACTTTTCAGTTGTGAAACGTGTACCTAACATTGATGGAAGGATATTTGTTGGGTAAACTGATTTCTAGGGTTATGGTTGTTGCATTGTAGCAGTTGTACAGTAGAAACCTGAATACTCTTCTCATGATGGTGGAGTACACCTATTGCTTAAAGGGTTTTTGCAAGACCGTGCATGCTGTGGTAACGCTAGCACGTATCGAAAGAGAGGAAGGAGAAAGTATGTGGGAGGTCACTCAGTTCTGGTGCAACCTCAAGAATTGTCCCAAAACAGTTGCAACAGCAACAGCGCATCCAACGCAGTCAGTTGTCATCAGGGGCGATTTCAGGACATGAGGCTTGGGGGGGCGGAGCGCTTTAAGTTTTAAATTTGCTTTAAGTTCAACAATATTTTCCTTATATTATAGTGCATAAACCTTTTAGGAGGTTTGGATACAACGTAAGGGACAAGAAATATGTGATAGATTCAGCCCAGAGAAACAGACTGGTGCAAAAGGACCTGGTTCCTTTCACTGATTTGTTTTAGTGTGTTCGGTTTAAATGAAAGGATCTATTGCCTTTACATGGATATAGCATCCAGCCAAAGGTCCAGTTGTAACAGCAGTTCTGCTCTTTTGGGGGTACATCTTAGAGCTGTTGTAGTCTCATCATGGTGAAATAGTGTTACTTCAAAGATCCTCTCTCATCTGTCTCCCCTGATCACTTCCTTACCTGGCTGCTGTACATTTTCTGTGGTTCTGCTTTTTGGCTATCATGAGAGAAGCTGACATTTCAGTCATTTTTGTTAACATTATACCAAGCAAGTTACAAAGCTAGTGTGTGCTGTAGCTAGCTAGCTAATGTTAGCTAAGAGTAACATGCCTTTTAGTTTCTATTACAGTAATAGACTATTGAGTGTGTATTTCTCAAGCTTACTACCTCTGTCCCACTCACTTCTCTGGGATTAGCTGCTCTGACCTGAGGTCAGTTGTTAGTGCTGCAGTCTGCCTGCTCTTCATTATGTCTCTCAGTCTAGTGTGCACGCCCGCCACACCCGATCTGGCAGATCTCTCTCTCTCTCTCTCTCTCTCTCTCTCTCTCTCTCTCTCTCTCTCCTTTCTCTCTAAATACTTTTACAATCACTATGGTTATTTGTTTATTCTGAATCAGTATGTATGGCTATGACTTGGGTAGCCTTACCCCAGTTAGTGTAAAATAATAATAATAATAATAAAAAAAGAAGATGTTCTAGGTGCTGAAGCCCCCAAAAAGGGTCTAACATCGCTCTTGGTTGTCATGTCAGTTGATGTTGATTAAACTGTGTCCAGTGGGAGAGGGCGACTTTTTAGTCAAAGTTCAAACAAGACACCAGGGTTTGTCCTTGTTTTATCCTCCAGTAACTATTGTGCAAAGTAAAACGTTTCCATTGGTATTGCTACCCGTTAGCCTATGTAATAGAGGCTTTTAACTTTTCCATGTAACACCAAACAAAGCCTTGAATCTCTTTTCTTTAAAGCTGCAGTAGACACCCATACACCCATACACCCATCTTATCAGCTGAATCCCAAAGTGGGGCTGTAACAGAGAAGAGCGTCCCATCTCTTCTAACTGAGACCACATAGATTTGCCCTATTTTCCCAAATTAAATTCTGGTGTTGGGCATGTTCACTTCACCACATACAGGAAGTGATGAATCAAAACTTAAGGCCGAAATGCAAACTGTCTCAAACTGTCTATGCGCTCTGTCCAGAGAGACCGGGACACCCCAACGTTAGCTCTTTTTCCTCTCTGGTCCTCTTGGTATGAATCGATCACAGATCGGTCAGGTTGGTAAACAGGAGTATGGTTTCTGGGTACTGAAGTTCAAAGTTTTCAAACAGTTACGCCAACATGCAACGTTGCCAGGTTTAACGCTTTAAAGCTCAGTTTTCACTTGCATTTTCACCTGGTCTCTCTCTTCTCTCCTCACACACACACTGCAGGGAGAGAGGTGAAAATCCTCCCGTGGCCGTTCACTTCCTGAGTGAGGGAGATCGTATCAGAGGATCTCAGAGGATCTCAGAGGATCTCAGGAAGCCTCTGCTGACCTCTGTGTTCAGTTTGGATCGTCCCTCCAAGACTTCCTAGACTCGCTGTCTGTATAAACCAATGTTGTTAAGTAATAGTAGTACTAGTTATATTTACCCCTTCAGTTTGACAGCTTGTTGGCCCTCTCTTACACCACCAATCCTTTGGCCTTTCCAGTGTTAAAGCATTTTGATAACAACTAATTTACTATGGTTCCTTGATAAGTAAAAATCATATTGTATTTTTATAATTTTTGGAGAATTTGAGATTTTGCCATTGTTTCATGTTTAACATATTTAAACTTTGTTTGACTTTATGCATATATATATATATATATATATGTATATATTCATTTGTCTGGATTTTGACATGCTGGTCCTGCTGCCTGTTTTCTTCTATTGTCTATGTTGTATTGTGCTTAAAATTGCTAATCGTTATTGCTCTACCCGGTTTCTTTACTTCATTATTTATTGACCATAATATGGTACCTTATTGATCCCCATAGGGAACTAGGTATTTTCACTTCCCCTCAACAGGGAGGAGCGGGTTGGCATATTATTATCTATATATTGAGTATTGCAGAACTTCTGTGGAAAATGCACTTCAAATAAATTGTATTTATTATTTCATGTGGATCGCAAGAACAATAACAACTGTAGCAGCTAACAGGAAGCTAATAAAAAGTGAATAATAATTGTAATAATAATAGTTGTGCTTTGACCCTTGCACTCCTTACTATCGGTGCTTTAACTGCAGAGCTGCTGCTCTATAAGTTGAAGCTTATCCTAAATTGCAAGCGACGCTGGATGAGAGCCTCAGCTACATGCCCTCAATGAAACATGTTCCTAAAAAGACATTTATTTTCATGAATATGCTGTGGACAGTCAAACAGAAAGCCATCTGTCCTAAATTGCCACTAGGTGGTGCATATAGTTTACATTCATTGAGGTTTTTCCTGTATGAGTCCTTTTAAATGGTAGCACATGGTTCTCATAGAATGAGCAGGAAACACTATTCACAGTCAAACTGAAACTGGGACTATTGGATATAGCGTGCACATGAACAGGAGGATGCATGAAAAATACAGAGAGGATAAAGATTCAAAGGATCCAGTCTGTAAAAGTGAAAATGATCTATTATCCTCATGATAGTTCGATTTTGTGATATTTATCATTTTGCAAGAGTAGGTGTCACTTTCTGGGCTGGGCCATAGACGCAGCACCATACAATGCCCTGTGTTTTCTAACATACTGCCCGTGCCCTGACGTTATACATATTGACGTGCACGTGCCTGGATGTTGCCCTGATATTATACATGTTGAAGTGCACGTGCCTGGAGGCGTGGCTCGTCCAGTCTAGGCGTGAGGTGAGAGCGGCTCAGCCATCACCGGGGTCTTGTTTCCTCTGGGATGTTTCAGATTCACGCTGCCTCTGCGTTGTTCTTTACTTGTTTTTAATGTTGCTGCTATTGATTTTCTCTGCTTTAAACCCTACATGAGGTGCTTTGTAACTGTGTTTTGAGACGTGCTGTATAAATAAAGATAAGAAGTATTAATTATATATGAGGAAGAATTCAGCCCGGTGTTTAAAAAGGTTTAAATAGACGCTGCCAGCCAAACTGAGTCTTAAAAATCTACTAGCGACCTTGGCCGGGAGCCATCTTGTCTTTTTATTCTGTATTTTATTTATTCATGCTACTGTAAAAACTACTTTGGCTGCTAAAATAAAATACTAGTTGATATTCTGACCTTTGACAGACACTGAGAGAGGCTTGTGGGATGAAAACATTGTCAAATTAAATAAAAAATCACATGAGGATGACACCCAGGCTAGTCGGAGTGTAAAGGCCTCTTTGTAAGTGTCGTATCTACCTGCTACTGTGGCCAGTCGATGAAAAAATAAATGTCATGCCCTGCCTCTCCCTCTCTTCCAAACACTGCCCACTCCCAGACCGGGTCCACAATGGCCACGGCTTGCCTTGCTTACAGAGCAATTCCACCGTTTAACGGCTTTCAATCGTGATTTGCTGACCAGTTGCTGACTTGAGTTTTTATCCCCGTGGCCCATTGCCGTTTCACTGGTGATTACACTGCTAAAGAGCTCCAGAGGGCTGGACAATGCCAGAGAGCTTTACATGTCACCAATGTCATCGCCTGCAAAGAATAGGATTCTGCAGTTGATCCGAATATCAGAGTGTTTACAACGAGGGGCCACGGTGGGGTAGGGAGGGTGTGTGTGTGTGTGTGTGTGTGTGTGTGTGTGCCTACAATACCTACATGAGACTATGATTGTGAATGCAGAGGCTTTGATGGGTGTAGGTGTAAAGATATGTGGTCTCTGAGGTTTGTGCGGTGAGTGCTAACAGGTAAACAGGTCGGTGAGAGGAAGGTTTTCAGCTGGCAGGAAAACAATAATTGTGTTGGTGATGCGACTCTCTGCCCATACATGCAGACATGTTTGGGCATCCCTGGAGAAAGAAAGAGAGGGATTCATTCAGTTTAACAAAAACACTTGCAGATAGGAATAACCCTGTGGCACTACAAGTCAAACAATAGACTTACAACCATCCAACCCAAAACACTATTATAGCAACATAAGTGCTTTTACCACAGGTGTGTGCTTGGGTTTATGTCTCACTAAGTGCAGTTAATAATAGAAGTACAATGCACGTCTAAAGGCACGTCAGTACTGAAAGAGTTTCATTTCAAAATTAGAAAACAAATCACACCTACTAGAGATTTTCTTATTTTGGGGCATTTTGGCAACATCATTGGAGCGAACACAATCAAACTGTGACATCTTCTTCCACGTTTATCCGGTTGGACCGATCTGTGAATATCAGTCCACAAATATTCTGTGCACGTGGAGTTTGGTGTTGATTGGTTTAAAACTGAAATAAAAGAGGAATCTGTTGTTTTACCACATAATTAAAATGATGTCCATGACGGACAGACGTTGATCGTCCAAGAGGTAAATTTGTAAAGAAAGCAGAGCTGGTTAAGTTTACCAGATATTACCGCTATGGGACAAACTGATGTGGGGATATAACCTTTTACATTTTTCAACTAAATGTAACACCCAACTGGGCAGGCATGCATCCTGTATCATGCTGTTATGTTTGGTGCGTCTGACATTTAATATTTCACAGGAAATTCGACCTTCAGCCCTCTGAGACTTAAAGCGGTAATCCGCAAGATCCCTGTTTTCATGATTTTGGCGACATCTTTGGTGTTTGTTAGCTGTCGTGTCTCCACAACTGTGACGTCTTTTTCCTTGGGTTTTGTGTTTTTGAAGTGCTGCTCTTTTCTTTGTCTGTTCAGCCATAGTGGCTATCGCTGCTCATGCTAACTACCCAGTTCTTCTTCTGTTTATTCCAGACAAACTATTGCTACTGCTGCAGGAAATGTGAAATCCATCCAACTTCCCAGGGATCCGAAGGTTTGAAACAGCATAGGCTATAGGTGAATCACTATTGTGTTATATCAAACAGCAAAATAGACTTTTATTTATATAAAAACGTTGCAGGTTATTACTTATGAGTCATCTTAAAACGTATTAGCCATCTTAAAATTGTTATGTTTTGTTTTTTGACTGATTCTAGATGAACTTCAGGTCATATGTAGCATTTTGGAATGAGAGTGAAATGATTGAAAATCTCTCTATAGATGAATTTGTCTTGATTTTACTTGACTTGAGGTGGGTTTACCCTCCGCTGCATCACTGCTAAGCACAGAAATGATTCATTTGTGATGTTTATATTCCCCAGCGACAACAAGCACCACCCTCAAAACCAAAAGCCTGATCCCTAAATGGGAAAACTGATCCAATGGGATTGCCTCAAGGAAAGAGAGACGTTTGTTCAGTGTGTGTGTGTGTGTGTGTGAGTATGTGGGTTACAGTGTCAGTGAGGGCAGGCAGCATGTCTGTCCGTCGGCCAGCTGTGTGTTGGTTTTGGTGTTGGTTTGGATGGAGCCAAACCAGGACAACAGAGGGAGAGAGAGACAAAACTAACTTCCTACGAGTCCAGGACACACCAGACGTTTCTACCAACCCAATATGACTTTTAGAATAAGGGGGGAAAAATCTCCAGAAAGATAAACAAACTTACCAGACTTATCTGGCTTATGTGTGTGTGTGTTATTTCCCCAGCTATGGGTTTATTTTCTTTGGGTTTGTTTGGGCAGGAATATGACATCTGACTATTTGCTTTTCTCACCGCGGAGGCTGTAGGGCTGACGGTCATGTGAGTATGTGACTAACAACCAGAGGCATTACAGCCCGTCACACAGTGTCTCCTGTAATGTTTTACATTGAAAAGTGGTTAGAGATCATTTTTATTGTGGGTTCTCATCCGTGGGTGTTGGTTGGTCCCAGTTTTGGTGCTGATGCAGGTTGCAGCACTAAAACTGTGTTTGGGGAGTTGGCCGGCGGGTTACATAACATTTAATTTCTATTTAATTAGTTTAATTTCTCATTTCATGTCTTTTGGTGTGGTGAACCACCACTGAGCGATGCATATTGGATCAACAACACACTTGAAACTCCTCCCTATACCCTGTTAGCTATCATCTACCAACCAAGGATGATTTTATTTTGGCTTTTGCTTGTTCAAAAGACTCATTACAGACTCCCCTGACAAGTGTTTTTGTTTTTTTACATTAAATCAGCACATTCATCATAAAACATCGATTGGTGTCAATTTAACAGGAAAACAAAAGAAAAAAGAAACCCTTTCCGCCCCATCTCACCCTCAACCCTACGACCACAGGTACTATAGGAAACTCTTTACAGTTTAAATGTGGTTTAACGTTACAAGAGATTCTTCTGAATCTCACTGGCCGGAAGCCCCAAGTGTTTCTCTCCAAAATGAGTCATCCCCCGTTTGAAAAATGTGATGAGTACTTATAATGATTGTAGTCGACTCAAGAAAATCTCCCTTCGTACTTCCCCAGTCACCTTAAACTTCTTTCCTAATTCATCATCAAGGTAATGAAATATACACAGTCAGGATATTGTGTTTCTTTCTAAAGACTTTTACTGACACTCTTTCTGCCAAGTTGGCTTTATTGTCATATAGCCAAGCTGGTACAACTGATTCATTACAGG
>CABFOQ010041931.1:0-11142 GCA_900660455.1 Gephyroberyx darwinii
AGCCCCGCCCGAGGACCAGAGGTCTCCCTGGGCAATGTGCACGTTCCTCTGGAGGCCATCAGACCAAGTGAGGGCTGCAGAGAGGGAGGGATAGATGGGTTCATGGATTGATAAATAGTTGGGGAGAGGTATAGGGAGTGTGTCTGATGCATCCTATGTAGTAACTGCTGTTAATGGCTGAGTCTTGTTTAATTCAGTCCCTCATTGGACGGTCCATGTCTGCCACAGTTCCTGATTGGCTGTGCCTTGTCTGTCCCCAGGTAAAGTACTGCCTGTGACAGCCTATGACAAGGACGGGGTTCGTGTGCTGCTCAACTTTGCATCCGACTGTCCCCCTGGCAGGCCTGATGTACTGGTGATGGTGGTGTCCATGCTCAATACAGCACCCCTGCCTGTTCATAATGTGGTACTGCAAGCTGCTGTGCCCAAGGTGTGCTAGACGCGCACATACACAATACACAGTTACACACCAATCCCCTTTCATCAGCCAAGTTTACTGTCACTCCCACATAAACATATTTCAACCTAGTCGACCAAGTAATAATGTCTTAACAGTGTTAACTCTTCTCTACGACCTCCACCAGTCTATGAAGGTGAAGCTGCAGCCTCCATCAGGAACAGAGCTGGCACCCTTTAACCCCATCCTACCCCCAGCCTCCATTACCCAGATCATGCTGCTGGCCAATCCAGCCAAGGTAGGAAACACAAATCGCCATTCACAAAGCCCAAAGCATTATCGAGCTGGTGGTGGGGGTCATACACTAAGAGGCTGTGACCACCACAGAGCCAGATAAATGCTGATGGACCACTAAAAGATCTTTGTCTGCATCTTCGCAGGAGAAGGTGCGTCTGCGCTACAAGCTGTCTTTCACACTAGGAGAGCACCCATGCAACGAGGTTGGAGAGGTAGACCAGTTCCCCCCACCAGAGACATGGGGGCACCTATAGCAGTCCCCAGGCCCACTACCGCACAATGGGGACAAACCAGTTCATGCTCCATGAAGGGGTGTTTGTGTGTTCACACATATCCCAGAGAGAGAAAGAGGAGGGAATGGTGGGGAAATTCTGCCGCAATGTTACAGAACCAACGTAATGCTACCTTTCAGCTTATCATTCCTTTTGTTGTTTTTCATTTATTATTGTCAGCGAGAAACTCTCGGCAGACGCTGACATTTTTACGATACAGTGCTTGAATACTGTTCTGCACGGATGGCTAACAAATTAAAGAGACGCAGTGGCAAATACACAGCCATGTTTTTACAAGTCACTGGCATTGATGGAAAGAGTGAACTTTACCAAGGTGAATATAACAGATTTGAATGTACTATGAATTATCAGTGCACAAGAACTCAGAGGCAACGCGGCATAGCAAAATATTTCAAATTAAATAAAGTTTTGCCATAGATACTGGCAAACCCCTAAGAAGCCAACGGTTGTGCTGTTTGGTGAAGTCCTCCAAACTAGCAGGCTCTACTCTGAACTATCACTTTTATTCATTCCTCACAGACTACAGAACATGTACTATACTTGAGTTAGGAATGGTATTTTGCTGGTTCGGTCTATGAAGTTTAGCTGTGGAAAATTGACCTGTGAAATAAGAGATTGCTGTTGGATGGAGACATCACTGACATCTCATTGCTGCAGAAAGCTAGTTGACGATTTCATATTTTTACTAATTGATTACCTTAATGCGTATCATGTGATCTTGTTTTTAGCCATCTTGCATTTTGACATGGTGAAGTATATTGTGTTTAACAATTATACTAGCTAATGTGTGCAGTGTTTCAGGTTGGTGGACCATCACATCATGTTGAATACTGTGCTATCATGGCAAGATTGACCAACAGCACTTTAGACCGACATTTCCTTATTACTGGCATGCTATTATGAGTTGTGATCATGTTACAGGGTGTCTGCAAGTTTCATTAAGTTAAATTTCAAGACTTTTTAAGACATTTTTAATGCCAGTTAGACTGAAATACAAGACCCATTTCATGATTGGAATAAACATGAAAAGGAAAATAACTGTAGACGTATCAGAAGTTGGCTGGACTGATTTCTCACCAAAAAAAAAACATAATTCAAGACATGTTAAGACTTTTTCAGGACCTGCAGACACCCCGAGTTACACTATAACTGGTTTTATTTCCTGTGTTTAGTTTTTTTTAAATTTTATGTTATTATTGGAAACTGTATGGAAAGTGATGACGATTCTCAGTATTTCAGTTCAATTATATTTTCAATCATAGCCAGCAGTGGATATGTATTTTTTGTTCTCTATTTAAGGATGTTTATTACTTTTCTGCCATTGCCAGTATTGGACACGTCATATTTATTTTCAGGTTTAGTATTACAGTGTATCACTGAACCTAGCAAGTTCAAGACACTGAATTCTGAATCCGAATTCAAACTTGGTAGCTCAAAGGGGAAATCTGTGTCACAACAACTATTTTTCAGTGTACAACAGTGGGATGGAGTAGGACTGTACTGTATATTTGCCAAAAAAAAAAAAGTCCACCCAATCCTCCCCTTAAACCCCTTCTCTGGTAGTCCTCGAGTTGTCGTCATATGGGATGCACGTAGGTGTGTGTTTAATGTACATAGATGTACTTATCTGCTGTATGAGGTTATGTGTCCATGTGGTGTAGATCTTGAGAGTGTTAAGTTTGTATATACTGTACGATGTGCTGCATGAAGAAATAAATATTTCTTTCAGTGGACGTCGGTGTACTGTGAGGTTGATAATCAATAAACGTACAGTATTATGAACTAGCTGGCAGCATGGTTTATAAAACACAATGCACATTATGAAAAGTGTTTATTATCAAAGAACATTTTGATTACTTGATTTTATATACAATACAAAAAAAATACCAAACAAAAAAAGCTTTGACGATGTCCACCATTCATCACGCTTCCACTGTCCCCTCTTTGACGATAGCCATAGCCAGATTCCTGGCCAGAGCGAGCCTCAGGAGCTCCACCTTGGTAAGCTCGATGTCTTCCTCCTGAAATGACAAATATAAAAGGATGAAAGTTGAATTGGAATGTACTTCTTCAAGAGTGTGGCAGCTCTTTGTATTGTAGCTACTGACCCATAAGAATGACAGAGAAAAGCTGGTAATAGAAGTACACTTTGGTTTTCAAATCCCCTTTCAGATTGAAGCATCACATCCAAGTCAACCCCCACTAAATATTGTGCACTTTTGTCATCCATCAGCCGTACGTCTACCACTGGACTCCATCGTCGGTTTGTTGCCACTGAGCCTTACACCTTTTTACAGGGGAAACACCATGCCGGCGATTGGGACTTAGGTTTCTATGCAACTGGTGAGTGGTACCATGTCATCATCTGCACAGGATCAACGCTGTGTGAGGAGAATGCGTAGATTGGTGTACCTGCATGGGTCTGTCTGGACTGGGAGCGATAGTCTGGACTGAGGAGGTGAGCTCCTCCAAACAGAACATCAGCTCATGGGTTTGGTCTGCTGAGAAGATCACCTAAAGAACAACAGCACTAACGTTTAGTGATAAACACCAACTGCACAATAGACACTGGTAGAACTGGTGAAAAAAGGAACCTCACTTTTTTTTGGCAACCATGGAAGTTCCTATAGTTTTGTTTTTATGGTTTTTGTCATCGTGACTTAGGTCTCTAATACGAACATAATGATGTGAACCACAAACATCCTCATTGACATTTTGTTTTTAAAATCACAACTATGACAGGTAGAAATTCTGTACCATGACGATATTAGAAATAATTTCATTCTGTTACACACAGAAATATGACAAAATGAACAACCATAACTAAGGCTTATACTTCAAAGTTACTGTTTAGTCAAAAGAAAAAAATTCCAGTCAAATACATGCATGTACCCTGGCTAGTCAACAGCAATGCATGCGTATCGTTGGACACATGGTTTATTAGTGTCCAATCACAGACAAGCATCAGCGTACAGAGCGCCACTCCTGTTTGTCCATCTTGACAACAGAAATACCAGACAGATGTGAGTGTGTGCACGTCAACAGACAAATGAGGAAGTGTCTAAATCCTGCAAATGTAATCTACAGTTATAATTTACAGTTAAATAGCTGCTGCAGTAAAGTAACCTTGGTTCAGTTTTCTTTATTTTTGTTCACTAAAATCATACGCCATTTTACTTGGCGGAATAAGACTATGACTAAACTTAAAAATTGTGTGAAAATCAACCCTGATGTGGACCCGTGTCCACGCTACACTGCAACAACCGCATGTCACACTGGGTCTTTAAGTCTTAGGTGAGAGGGGAGTGTGCGCCGTCTGACTGACCTCTTTCTGCTCCAGCAGCGGCAGGGCGTCGGTCAGCAGGGTCATCCAGAAGCTGCGGGGGGCGATCTTGGCCGTCATGAGGGAGAGGAGCAGCTTGGCCGCCTCCGTGAAACGCTTCTCTCCGTAAAACTTGTGGAACTCACGGTACTTCCCTGAGGAGGAAAGGAGAGCAACATGCTGGCTTGAAACCCGTCAACGTAGCTCTGTTAGCATAGCATGACACTCAGACTGTCTCAGCAGTGCGCTGTCCTAGCTCTGATGATGTTCGGTGTGAATGCTTCTGGATTAATACCCAGCTGACGTTCACAGATGTAATCACACAGTATACAAGTACAGTTATAGAACTTTGTATCACGTATGAATTGGATCTAGACCGAGTGATCTTCGTCTTATTTACAAGTAATCAATTTTCACAATTGCCGATTTCTACACTGCTCCCTCCTGGTATCCTTGAGAAACCAATGATATCCACCAGACAGAAGGTGCAAGCATAGCATTGATTTTCACAGATAGGAACAGGGTGAAACCGGCAACAGCTGGAAAGGGGTAATAAGTACTCTTATTACAGGAAGCAAGACTTTGTGTGTGCCTTTTCATAAATGAAACACCTGGCTTTCAGACGCTGTGGTTGCCTCGTTTTTTAAAATCAGATAATATACACAGTGATTTTTACATTTTAACAGTTTAACTGAATGTACTGAGTTTCTATCGACATATGAACCATCTATATGAACGTGAATTCCACTCAGCTCTGAATGTCTAGGGCCCAAAAAGAGCTTTTAAGAAATAAAACATGGAATAAGACAGGATTATTCTATTGGTATATAACAGGGGTGGCCAACCATGTGCCATGGAGGGCCGAGAGTATGCAGGTTTTCATTCCAACCAAAGACTACAGCAGATGATTTTACTGATTAGTCCCTCCTCTCTGGTTGAAGGTGTGCTAATCAGTGACATCACCTGCTGTAGTCTTTGGTTGGAATGAAAACCTGCATACTCTCAGCCCTCCATGGCACATGATTGGCCACCCCTGTTATATAACCTTGAGGATTTTTATGAAGTGTTAATTTAAAAAAAGAAAATCTGTTTTCACTGATATTCTTCGAGCAAAAAAAATCCCCCATCACATGCTGCTGCATTAAGCAGTTCATCGCCTTGTTGCGGTCTGTGTGTGAGTCTCATGTGACAGGCTAGGAGTGACTATTAGGGAAGCAGGCCAGTAGAATCTAGTCTGACTCAATGTCCCCTCAGTTGATGTGTAGATAGCATGAACCTTGTGAGAGTGGTACACTGACTGAGTCACAAGGTAACCAGCGCTACTAATGGATGCTTCTGTGTGTGTGTGTGTGTGAGCTCCTAGTCCATACCTAGGAAAGTGAGCCTGTCACTGAGCAGCATGGCTGGGCCCAGGTTGTCTATCAGGTCCAGATCAGAGAAGGTCCCTCTGGCGCAGTAGTCCTGCAGGAACCTGACACACACACACACAAAACCACATGAAGGGAGGGAGCGTGATATTTGACAATGAAGTGCTTTCACGGGGAAGACCACAAGACGTGATTTATTTGAGAGCTCAGATACACTCATTATGCTTCACGTATTCTAGATCCACCACAAGAAGATCCTTTCTAGCTGATCTCTGTATGTTGAACTACATCTCATATAACGGTGTCACAACGATACCATGATTCCACAGTACCACCACAATACCATTCCTTCTCCCACCACTTGTTTTTTTTACACATGATCACAACATGCAATATCATAGGGATTGAGCTCAATAAGTTTGAGGAGGATACAAGAGCATGTCCTCACACACGTCTCAGAATCAAGTGTTTTTAAACATTTAGACATTTTTGAAGTTCACTTCAGAGTGCCTCGGTTGCTTTAACATCATTGTGCTGATGGTTCCAGCACACAGTAAGTGTAAGTGTTGAGGACATCTCATCCCGGTGAAAGGCACTAACCTCTCTGAAATGAGGGTGGCAAAGGCAGCATCTTTGGCCCTGATGCTCCAGGAGAGAGCAGAGCCCAGTCGATTGTTCCTCAGAGCCCGCTTGGCCATGATCTTACAGATACTTCGCACTGGATAAAGACAACAAAAAGGTTATAAAGGTTAAGCGTCAGGAAAACTGTGTAAGACATGTGAATAGAGAGAACAAGAGGGAGAGGGACAGAGAAAGAAAGAACTACCTTGCTCTGACATCTGCCTCTGCTCACAGATCCTGAGCACCTTGAGGGCCTTGCGCTCCGTGTCCAATGGCACACGCTCAATCTGCAGCTCCAGGTACACCCGGCCAAACTCTGGGCAGTGGTCAAAGTAGTCCACTGCCAGCTGCCACAGACTTAACAGACACACACAACAACCCATAAGGTCAGCCATTTGTACAGGCCTAGCATTGTTGTTATCAGGATTACAAACACACTAAAATTGCATATTAGCGATCTAATCTTCCATTTCAAAATCCCATACATTTTTCTGTCCTTTTTCTTAACTAGATTTAAAGATTTTGGGTCAGTGTTCAGGATGATGTATGCTCTATATCCAAAGATTATTCTTCACAACAACAAAAATCACAATGACATAAAATCTCAAGGCATGTGTATCAGGAATGAACAATATTTTACCATACTTGTATCCCAAAGTTTCCAAGACCACAAAATAAACCAAGTAAGTTTCCATACATTTCCAGACTTTCCGTTACTGTGTAGGAACCCGATACAGGTAAAAATATCCTGTGGTGAAGATAGCCTTACCTGTGATGGGTGAAGAGACCCGAGGCATATTCCAGCAGGAGAAACTCTCTCAAGTTGGAGCCAAAGCTGAACACAACAGAACGATGTAGTCAATGTTAACAACAGCACTGATGAAATCTTGTCATCTCCGGAAAAAAATCTTTATGTGAATGCACACACAGCCGAACAGAGTACTGACTGTAGATTGTGAGACTGCAGCAGTCTGCAGTGATCCAGGAGATCTGTCAAATGGGCCACAAACCACCAGTTGTTGAGAGCAATGCTGAAAAGAATACACAGTGGAGAAACAAGGAAATGGTGGGTTGGTGTTAAAAGATACAGACTGTTAAAAAGCCGTGCACTAAAGGGTCGTATGTATGTGCGTAACGGGGGTTGTGTTACCTGCAGTCCTTGATGACCTGATGGATGTCAAACTCAAAAGCAGCCAGTAAGATGCTGTCCAGGGGCTCTGGGACGCTCCTGGAGTCTAGAAACATGGCCATGCACGACTGCAACACACACACACACACACATACACAGTTAACTGTATACAAGAGGGGAAATAAAAGAAGGGAACAGCCACTACACCAGATTTCACCACAATAATCCAGTGCTATTCATGAATGCATTCTTTTTTAACACAACTGATCCTTATTTTTGTACTTCTGCATAATAGCAAATGTAACAGCAGCAAGTATAGTACATCTGTATATAAATGACAAGCAATGTAGTAGCAGGGAGTGTATGAATGATGGATTATGTCGGATCAGTTAGACGGGAATGACGGGTTATGTATGTGGTAGCCCCTTTGTATGGCAAGTACTGTAATCTCAGAGAGCGCTGTACGGCCGTGTATGAATGTTGAGTAATGCAGCAGCAGTGAGTGTGGTGTACCTGTGCATAGTAATGCAGCTCAGTGGGTTTGACGGTGGGGTGGGAGAAGAGCAGTCTGGTGACCAGGAAGTGGTACCAGGTACTCAGCAGCTCCTTGTGCTCCAGCAGAGTGTCCTCGTCCCCTACTAGGATCTAGACAGACACACGAGAAAAATTGTACTGTGGTAGTAACCTTAACACCGGGCACAAGGACAACAAGGGCTCACATACAGTGCAAAGGTGCGGCGAAAGACATATGATACACAGCAGACTACGCAGAGGGGTGACAGGGATATGTGGCTAAATAAATGTTCTTGTCTTGTAAGTCAATATAGGTGGGTCGGTGGGTGGACATGAGGTCAGACTACAGCTCCGACACAGTAAGGCTTAGAATCAGCGTCAAAATCGTCTAGCATGACCTATCCATTAACACGGATCCTTTTAGTTCATGCACATCAGTAGCACGGCTTCTACAAATACATTGACCAGAGTTGGGACCAGTGGGGACCCAGTGCCACTGACCTTACAGATGAGCTCCAGGTGGGGGTTGCTGGCAAAGGAGTTGTCCTGCAGGCAGCGGTCGACCTCTTCATGCCAGTGTCTCCACTTCACGTCATACTCCGTCAGTGTCTGGGTGCTGCCAGGCTGGAGGTCACATGTCAAGGTTAACAACTTGAACAGAACAGAAAGGCAGTGTTTCTTGTAGAAATGTTTGTAAATGTGGGGCTGGGGGTAGTTTTGGGCGTGAGAACCAGGTTCATTCCAGCATTGCAGTCTGTTTATATCAAGTCTACTGTCATGCAGTATGCCTTGTTCGCACTATGTCTAAGGTCACGTTACATTTTGTCCTGTACCTAGCGTGGCAATCCTGTAATGTGCAACTGTAATGTGCCAGCACCATGTGCATCCGTAGTACTGAGACTGAAGCTACATAACAAAATACACCATAATAAGGATATCCTACATTGTAGATGGGCATCTTGCTGAGCAGGTTGTCGATCAGCTTGTACATGCTCCTGGCAGCGGGCTGCAGAGTGGCCTGTTTCACCAGCATCTGTCTGGCTTCATCCAACTTGCCCTGCAGCACGTAACTCACCACCTACATAGCAGGGACACAAAGACGTTGACGGTTGAGAGTTCATGCTGCAAACCATTATCACACCTCCCCTCAAAATCCTTACATCAGAGCTAAAAAGGCAAAAATTGATGTGTGTATACAAAGTTTGGAAGGCAGAGGTGTGTGTTGCACCTACCACATCCCAGTAGCTGTGGTGCTCGGCAGGGCTCTCACTTTGCAGCACCTCCCTGGCCTTCTCATCCACGTCAGCCTTGTGCAACCTCACCCAGTCCAGCAGGTGGAGCAACAGAGAACCCGCTGAGGAATCACACACATACACACACAATTGACTTGCTTGTTTGGGTTTGACTACTTTAATGGACAGGTAATTAAGAAAGAAAGACAGAAAGAAAGCTTAAGAACAAGCACAAAGTCAAACTCTAACCTGGAGCAGCATCAATGAATAGCACTTCGCACAGATTCCAGATCAGCTCTATGGCCAGCAGAATGGACACCTGTCAATACAAACAGGTATATGTTAGGAGAGTTTTCCTACCAATAAAATAACCTTAGAGCAGCCAGAAAATACTGCATCCTACCACATTAAATACATGCCCCTCTGCAAATGTATTCTAGTATTAAATGCCCATTGACTTATCTTTCTGTCAGTATCTATTACAAAGACTTACTGTATGTGCATTTGTCTACTTTGGATATAAGGATATGTCTCTGGGTCTGGTGGGATGCATACTTGTATCCATACCTGATTTCCATACTGTGTGGCCAATTTTGCATCTTGTGTAGAAACTGCAGATTGGGAGAATATAAATATAATACAATATATATTTGACGATCGTAGAGTAATTGCAAGACTAAAAAATGTCACCATAGTATTTCAAATACTACACCTGCAACTTGTTGAAGCTCCTCCATGCATGCTCTTATCACAGATCTGTAGTTCTTACTGATGCTGACGAATCTGAGGAGTAAGACACAGGCAGATGTGGCAAATCACCATACAATAATTTAGCATGTGGGTGCTTCACCTGCTATTTCCAACGAGGCTTATGTCACACATACAGCAGCATAGTCGCATGCACTGGAGCACAGAGAATGCCCTCATCAGGTGACCTTACTGGGGTTTTTTGTTCTTGCTGGGCAGGTCCTCTCTGATCGTCTGCAGTCCAACAAAGATGTGATGGGACTCGTTGAAGAGTTTGCGTAAAATGGGGGAATATATGTCCTCATCTTTCCTGACCTCATGGATGAAGGAACAGCCTGTTCCTGAAGCACCTGACACATGCAGGATGGAAGGATTTAACGTTTAGGAGGGTAGGCAAGGACGTGTGTGTGCGAGTGAGAAGCTAAAGAGGGTGTCAAACCAAACTCATACTCATGAGACTAGGTGTTAATATCTACACTTACCCGATGGTTTGTAAATGGTCTCGTGGACCAGGATATCTCCAGGACCCCACGCAAATCCCAAATGCTTCCCTTCACAGACTGCAGGAATATTCTACGTTTTAAGAAAAATGACATTGGGCATTGGGTCACCAATGACAGTGATACCTTTTCAGCCTCACATTCACAGCTAGACATGTCACTTTTATGTTATGCTGGAATATTGTTGTATTTACTTAATCATTGCTAAACTTTCTGCTTGTTGCGCTTCAGTTAGCCTGTTAGCAATGCCATTGCAACATAACGGTCAAGAAAGAAGACTTAGCCACAACGATAACGTTAGCGTAAGTTACTTACAGTAATTGTCGGCTCAACGTCTACCTCCTCCATTGGGAACGACTGTAATCAATACAACACAATGTAATACCTTCAGGTTGTTTTAAGAACAAAACTTAACATTTCACACCATGAACTACAGTGCTTCCGCGCCTCAATCATTCAGTTGAAGGCCCCCGGCGCATAAGTCACGACGTCAGCCTCAAGGCTGCCATTCCTGCCTGAATAGAAATAAGCAGCTCCCATCTGACAGCTAGACCACCGGGGTGGAGATAAACCAAACGCTCGTTGGATATTATTTTTATCCCAAACGCAGGGGGGGAGGATGAAGGATTTAAAAAAAAAAAAAAAATTCTTGTTCTACAAATCATACAAACAAATCATAGATTTGTTTTGTGTTTTGCGTTTGTGTGTGTGTGTGTTTGGGGGG
>CABFOQ010041931.1:11162-37101 GCA_900660455.1 Gephyroberyx darwinii
GGGGGGGGGGTAATTACATGATGTCTCAATATTGACAAATATACATTAAAACTGTGAAGTTGATGTGGTTCAGAGTATGTTTGTCCTGACATCAAAAGAAAAACAAGATGGCCACTGGTCTCTCCAACATTAGGAAAAAAGAGCAATCAAGAAATCCTTGTAATCAAATTCTGTGTAAAGTAGTATTCACAATGATGGACGCATGTGGCTGTAACGACAGGTCAGCACAGCCAGAGTCGTTTTTTTTGTGATTAGGCTACCTCTATAAACCTAAACAAAAGGAATAACATTGAAATGCGCGTGCATGTGTAGTTTAATGTCTCTTTCACGCGCATTGTGACACTCCCGCCCATGCCCAGACTGCGCTTTCTTCCTCGTGACTTTCGTAGCCATTCAAACGCAAGTACAGTGTACGCGCATGGACACATGGTCGCGCACGTTTGGTCGAGTATTTTAAACGGGAACGAGTACGTGCGCGTACTCGTATTCTTTGTGTGGCAGCGTAGAGAAGCGCAAAAAGAGTAACCATGGCTGATGAAAAACCTAAGGTGAGTCTATTAAGAATGCATCAAAATGTATGTCTGTTTTATCATATCTCTGGGATTAGGGCTAAGAGAAAAAGTTTCTATTTTCATATGTTCTATTTTACCTTATTCAAGTTCTGGGCAAAGATTAAACTACTACTTTGATACACCGGAAGGCTTGTGAACGCGCATCCAAAGGCGCGTAGATTGCTGTCTGCTTGATTGCTTGAGTGCAAAGACAGCCAACCAGATGCGCTCTTAGCTGGTGTCATGCTCACTGATATATGCATGAATTCACAAACACGCGTCCGTCCGTCTGGCTGGTTGGTTCTCTGTGTTCGTGCGTGCATGTGGGATAAATACTTTGTGTGTGCTTGCAGGTTTAATTTGAAATGCTGTGGCTCACAGCAATGATGGATGTCATGTCAGGGATGGTTACTAAAGCTTGCTTTGTCTTTTTTTGACAGCTCTGCCTGTCTTGTCACAAGAGGTTTTCACTCATATGACTGGATTATATTTCACCTTGAGTTCATCAGTGTCAACATAATTGTGACACGCGTATAAGACTGAGCGAATGGCACAGCACATTTTATCTTATTTAGCGATAGAGTAGTATTTGTTTTTTCCAAAACAATTACACGATGAAAATAAGGTATATGTTTCTAGGAAGCCAACCAATGTGTTCCTTGTCTATTTTAGAGTGATTACTCTTAGGGAATGTATCATTTTAGGTGTCTACATTCAGGTAAACCTTGAAATACAGTATTTTGCACAGCTGTGTGGCTATGACTTGAATAGGCTCTTGCCAAATCAGCCGGCCAAATGACAAATAATTGTTGACTGATCCATTTCTGCTCTGTTGTTAATGTGTTCATTCATTTTCCTCTCTGCCTCCATCCCTCAGGAAGGAGTGAAGACGGAAAACAACGATCACATAAACCTGAAGGTAGCGGGTCAAGATGGATCTGTAGTGCAGTTCAAGATCAAAAGACACACGCCGCTCAGCAAACTCATGAAAGCCTACTGTGAGAGACAGGTGGGCATGTCACACTTTTAGCTTACAGCAACCAAGAAATTAAGTACTTTTACTCAAGTACTGCCCCCACAGTGACATCAGAAATAGTTTGAACTTTTTTAGTGATCCTTGAAGGTGTATCGTTGGTTTACAAGGCCTTGAACTAGTAAGAAGTAGCAGTGACCAGTGATGATGAAAATGAAAAAGGCACAGCTGACCATCCCCATCCCGATTCACCTGCCGCTTCATATGCCACATTTTGAGAGAGACTGTTTTCAGGTCACTGGAGGAGAACATAATATTGTTACTACATTACATTTCAACGGCAATATAAAAATGTTCCTACAAAAAAACTTTTATTTGCTCAGCCAGATTTAGGCTACGTCCAAAAACCCATACTTTCTTCCATGGGCATGTGCAGACCACTCCGGCTGGCCGCTTATGCCTGGATCAAGCATCATCGTTTTCAAATGTGTCCGTTTTCAACGCAAGGTCTGCATTTTCAAATGTATCCACTTGGGAGAGGGTTTTCGGAAAGCTCAGTTTTAGGTGTAGTGTGGCCAGCCAGAGGGGTCTGCACATGCCCATGGAAGAAAGTATGTGTTTTTGGTGGTTTAGTGTGGACAGCAAGCTTTTTGAAAACGCTAGACACGAAAACACCATTTTCAAATTTAAACGGCTTAGTGTGGACGTAGCCTCTGCCCCTCCACGTGGGAAACCAAGCATCTACCACCAGGGTGCAATCGCCAAACCACTCTTAACACTCTTATGAAGCTTGTCATGGCCAACACCACATCAAGACTTCAAAATCTTGGCAGTCAAAGAAAAAATGGTCTGAAAGACGCTGCAGTGTACCGAAAGTTTGAAACTAAAGTAAAAGCAAATTAATGCCTGTAAAAATGTTGTCCATGACATCAATGTTTTCCAAAAGCTGCTCTTTGACCCAAACACAATGGCCACACAGCAGAAACAGAAGGGCACTGCCGCTTCCTCCTCTAAGCACGCCTGAACCAAGATCAGCCCAGCGTAAACCCCACCTTGGTACTGACATTATTCCAAATGCTGCGGGCTGCCTTTCTTCAGCCTTCCCAAACTGGATGGATGAGGTCACCTCCCTCATCCACCCACTACAGTGTTACCAAAGGGAACCACGCCCTCCTACCTGTTTATAGGTCCGTGCCTCCAGGCCACGATCCAGCTTTGCATCACAGCTTGTGCCTTGCACTCTGCTGCCACAGGATGTTTGACACTCCCTTCCCATGGATACATCACTATAGAAACAATCGTTAGGCTTATAACTAATATTACTTTGTGAAATGTGTCTGCTAAAAGTTCCCTTTATCTTCCAGATGTGATCTCACATTGTTTATTATATCTTGAATGGAGGAAAAAGACAAAATGAAATTAAATGAAACTGCCGGCATGGCTCTTGATTTGACAGTCAAATGCGGATTCAAGAACAGAAAGTACTCCATTCATCTCACCATGCCAATATTGTCTATCCCTCGCTCTGCCAGCAGGGCAGAACAGACATTTTTGTCATGCTGCTTATATTCAAAACAGTAGACTTACTAATTCTATTTCTATGATCTTCAAATTCTTCAATTCTGGTAACTTCTGTCAACAAGTGTTTTAAAATAGTCCATGATCTTGCTTTGAGTATACCATTCCCATGAAACGCTCTGTTTGTTCTCGAAGTGGCGGCAGTCTCACATGGATGCAGGGCTGTTTCTATTTCTGATCATTTATTTCTTCTCCCAGTCCTTAGCTGGTTAAGTGGAGAACACTTTTGCCTGGTAATCACACTTGCAGCTCCTTATTTGGTCACCTTTACTTCTCCAACTATTTCTTCTTCCTCTCCTTCTTCCTTCACTGTTGTTATCATCTGTAAAATAAAAGGAGCCAAACAAATATAAACAACCTGCTATGGAAAGACTTGCGCTTTTTGCTCCATTGAGGCCCGTCAGTTGTTAAGGCTTACTCAGCAAAATGCAAAAAACATATTGGGTAAGAGTTGGAGTTACTATAGCAGAACAAGAGCTATTGTTTGTGTCAATGTGTGAGTTGTCCAAGAATGCCAAGTCAATACGTATTCTCCTTGTGGAGAGCGATCTTCCCACGTTGTCCTGGGGAGAACAAACTTCTCAGGAAACATAAACGCAGAGTTTCTCATCTGATTCAACTGTCGGTACTATAGATTGTAGCGCTGTTTGAACTTGGGTTTTGCACTGTTTTTATATAGATTAAAATGGACTGAAGTGCTCAAAAATGTCACAAACCTACTAAACTCCAGGTGCTACAAGGTGCTCCTCGTTATGGGATGTCACTATAACACTTCAGGTGTCCGTCACAGCCACTGAAGTAGGACAAACCATACTGAAGTCACATGCTTCCCTTTACATTGCTGTTGTTCTGTTTATCAGTTGTTGTCTATGTGAAACGTCATCATGGATTTGAAATGTGAATTGTGAATGTTGCTTGGTTAGTGCTGTCAGTGTGTGATGAACCGCTTGGCAGGGGATGGGGAAATGTCCGTCACTGCATGAGCCAATGTTTTGCTGTTTGTGTCTCCAGGGACTGACAATGAGGCAAATCCGGTTCAGATTTGATGGACAGCCAATAAATGAGACAGACACACCGGCACAGGTAAGTCTGAAGTGAAGGAACAATGAGTCTTCTGTTCATAAAAGGTTACTGACAAGAAAACTATGCTAAATAATATTCCCATGCCCTCTATACACCAAAATGCAGTTTAACTGGCTATGAAACGTGACATGGTGATGATGCAGAACTTCCATTCACAACTTATTTTGGTTAGGGCTTATCACAATTGTCATATGACATCTGTTTAAATAAAATTATTTTCCCTCAACAGTTGGAAATGGAAGATGAAGATACAATTGACGTGTTCCAGCAACAGACGGGAGGCCTGAATTAACCGTCCCTGTGCTGCACCATTTTCCACGTCACCCCTCCAACTTCCCCGGCCCTCAACACACCCAGACTGCTTCTTTGCAACTTTCCCTATTGTCTCAACAGAACAGAACATTTCTCAGCTACACATAACTACACATAACTGCTGTTGTATAGTGTTTTCATTCTTTCCCTCGTTACCTTCCTGTTTTTGTACATAAACTACGTAAAGATCACTCTAAGTTCAGGTTTTGTTTGTTCATGCCATGGTGTGGCAAATGTTACAGGACCTCATCCCGATTCGAAGGGCTTGTTCAGAGGATGCAGATGACTAGGCCAGGCCATAGAGTGAGAATTAACAACAGTGACTTTATTGATCGAATGGCTTCGGACTAGGCTTGATCGGTGTCCAGAAACCTGCTCTAGAAGTCTAATGTTTTGGGACTGGCTATCACTCAGAGATCAAGGTCATTCCCAGTTTGGGAATAGGGCTGGATTGTTGTCCGGTTAGGTTTCTGTTATCTGCGGAAAATAATTGGTTTTATATCTTTTTTTATATAGTAGTGGATGTTTAGAGAAAGGAATGTCTTGATTAATAGTTTAACTAGGCCAAGCTTCAAATTTGGGAAGCCTGAAGAGATGTTTCCGCCCAAATAAACATCTGTATTGTCTAGTAAGATGCTTGTTAAAATAAAGCTATTGTCTTTTTATCTAAACTCGCGATTATTTTGTCTGTTTCTCCACTGTAATTGTTAAATTATTGCTTGTCCCTTAATGCAACCAATATAAAAAAAACTGCATTGTTATGAAACTGAAGTTGTTATGAGCTGTGATGTAGCAAGCGCACAGACAAAATAGCTTAGTATTACATTGGCAGTATTAGTATTATATTGTAATTTCCAGCAAGAGTAGTGCTTTTCATCAGTAATTTGAAACCAGGGATGTAGTGGAGGGCAAACCCTCTGACACTATTCTTTGCAGAATAGAGTTAAACCAGCTTTTTCGGCTGGCATAAACCATTGGGACATAAATTCATAGTGTACACCATAGTAACATCAAACTGAAGTTAAAAGCATAGGTATAGCATTGTATGACAAATCTGTTCAGGAAGTATAATTCATTTTTGTTTGCCTTAAGGTGATCGCTGGATGGAGGTCATAATTTACCCACCTTTTTCTTTCTCAATCACACCACTGTTTTAAACATTTTGCAGGCTGTAAACATGTCACAGAGCAGATAGGAAGAGGAAAGCTGAGCCTCAAGGATATAGACTCGATTGAGTGATCAATGACACTAACTGGCGAGAACTGCCACCAACCAGAGAGGCGTTCTGTGAGGTTCTGTCCAATCAGAGCGGGTGGAACGCCGGTGGGCTGCGCCAAGTGGGCTGGCACCGCAGAACCGACGGCTCATTTTCGAGTGTTTTCCAGTGTCGGGTGGAGTCTACATCCTTTCGCTTCGCTGCGGGAAGAATTGTCGAAGTCTTTTTTCCCCCCCTGGTTTTAGAAATTGGCTGTTTGTTATTGGAAAGGCATCGAAGTACACCATAAAGATGACGACGACAACTACCTTTCAAGGAATGGAACCTGGCGCTAAAAGCAGTTCCAGGTAAAAAAAAAAAAGAGCAGAAAAGCCTTCACGAACAAACAAAAGAAAGGAGGATGCGGGCAAGCCTCTACGCTAGCTAACGCCTCTTTTCATACGTTTTCTGATAGATGTAAAGCCAGTTTACTAACTAACATTAGCCCGCTGGTAGCTGGCAGGGGATTTTTCTGGCTTTAGCTAAACTGTAACATAGTCTTGCTAATTAAGTTAATCTTGTTGGATGCCTGATGTACCACATAGCCTTGAGCTGCGCGCTGTCATGTTGGCTAGCTTATTTGGCCTTTGCTAAATAGGCAGTTTACTTCAGGAAATTAAAAGAGAAACTAATTGCTTGAATGCTCTTCCTCGTGGTGCTTGAAACTGGATAAAGCTATCTAGCTCTCAGCTGACATCGACTACCAAAGCCCAACTTTGTTCTAGTCCAAGTCACAGCCACGGTCCTGCAATGCATTCTAGTTATTCTGCTATTAAGTGTTTTGTAACGTTAGTTGCGACTATCCTTAATCTGTAACGACACTCGCTGAATTTTCTCGCAAATTGTTCGCTACAAAACCAAAGGAACAGCTTGTGAGCTTGACTCAGAGGTCCGAGAGTCCAAACGATTGATTGATTGCAGGAACAATCCCAGACTAGACTCGGGTCTGCATTTCTCATTATCTATAGTTTGTCTCATTTTTTTTGGTTTGGGCGAGTGAAGCCTATGAAGTTTAGACAGCCATATAATATCCATTCTGTGTTTTAATGGATGTATCTGGGCATCGGCGACTGACCCAGATAATCTGTTAATTCTGTCTTTAAAATTGAGTGAAAAATACCCTAGGAGGGCCAGTTAAGGGAGTCATCCTGCAAGCACGCAATCATACCCTTCCAGTAAGTGATGCGCCTCGCCTGGATGTATTCCTCCCCCTTTGCAGTGAAAAAGGCGAGGAAAATGCCTGTAATTTATACCGACCAAACAATAGGAGCATATTTTGGTGGCAAATAAACCAGATTATGGTGAAAACGAGTGTCATTTGCCAGCCTTTGCTGCGCGAGCATGTCAAATCTCGGTCAGCCATCAAACGTTGAATTCGCATGCTGTTTTCGATGATGCGGGGGATTGGGTGGGGGCTTTGAGCCAGCTAAGCCTGTAAATCTTTGCTTAGTTCTTTGCTTTTGCTAGTTAAAGCCTTTTACGGGCTGCTGGTCAGTTCTGCTGATGACCGACCACAGCAGCAATTCAACTTGAGCAAGAATTAAGCTAAAATCTTACTAGGCCATCAAAAGCCTCCCACCCTGCATTATCAGCCATGCCATCTTTGGCTGTGGAGCCAGGTTATATCTGCCCTAGCGCCACATGTCTGAAGCGGCCATCCAGTTTTTAAACATTAGTGCTGTTTCATTGAAAATATTTGCAGTTTCATTCTAGGGTGGGGTCTGCTGCCAGGCAGCTAAAAGCCCTTTCTCGTCGCAATCTGTGTGGAAAGCATGAGCTCATCCCCTCTGGCCGGGAGGTGAAGTCTGGTTTAGGCATTACTGTTAGCCAAGTGCGACGGACACTAGTGTGCACACAAAAAATATTGAGAATATCCACGCCACCTCCTTTGTGGATATTTTTTTTTCTCGAGTTGCTTTCTTTCTAGTTCCGCCTCAGGAGCTAAGTTGTTTTTTGGACTCCATCTGCCTGCCTGGCCCTTGGACAGCTGCTCAGTGTGTCAGCTGGTGGCTTCAGCAACTGTGTGGAGATAGCTGAAATAAAGAGGGGAGGGGTCTAGCAGGGGCTCTGCAAACAAATCAGTTTCTGTCCTCCACCCCAACTGTCCCTTAGTACAGGGAGGAAAAAAGGCTTTCCCTATCCATTATCGTGCCCCCTTTGTTCAGCCGTGGTGGAAGGAATGTCGGTGGAAAGTAGGTTTTGTTTACCATGCCTTGGTTTGCATGCCGGTTTTCTATATCGTTCTAGAAAGTCAAATTATTAGGTGACCTATATTAGCTTTGATGCTTAGCCTCTGTATTTCTATCTTATCACGCTGACCTGAGAGGCATCTCATGTGATGAACTCATTTTCGAATGGAATGACAATATTATCAGGAATCCACACCAACCCCTTGTGTGTCATTGAGATGCAATCTGCCAACGAGAAGCAGCGGCTGGCCAGCTAACCCAGTGTCTGTGATTGTAGGCGACTGGAGTCAGCTGCAGGGCAGAGATTGTGACTATTCGTCTGACAGGCTGACAGCCAGGGCTTAGAGAGCAGAAACCTTGCTGGTAGCGCGTGTGCTTGCATGTATGTAAGGGGTAGGGTGGAGTAGGGAGAAGGCTGGGTGTAGCCTCAGGCATTCGTCATGTTTTATTTGACTATTGATTTTTGCACTGTGCTGCTGATCAGTTGAGTGTGACATGGGGCCCCTGTCTTTTATCTTAACCTAAAGGGTGGGGGATGGGAGCAGCGGGGGCAGGATGTCAATCAGCTAATATTATAATCCTTTGTTTGCTCTATTTAAGGGTAACACGGCCGCCAGGTGGGGCCTCTAATTTCTCCTTCGGCACAGATGAGGACGTGGCCCAACGCAAGAACAAGGTGGTCTCCAACATCTTTGCCGAGCCTGACGATCCCCACGCTCACCGGAGGAACAATCCACCCAGTAACTATTCTCACTGTTACCTCTAATCTATCTCAGGTCATACCTTGTCCACGTAACAGCACCAGCCTGTAAGGAATCACAAGAATAAGATTGTTCCTGGCTTTTAGAAAGGCTTACATGGTAACATTAGCAGTGGGGTGAGTTTTGCACCAGGGATGAGAGACATAGACATATCAGCATGCTAAAACCATAGGAGCAACTGTAAAAGTAAAGGAAAGTCAAAGTACCACAAGCCCTGAGCAAGGAAAAAGCACCATGGAATTAATTATTTTAACTGGTGCAAGGAAAGGATACAAAACTGGGGTATTATTTTGTATTTTTCCATTTACGTGGTCAGAAAAAAATCCCAAAAGTTTTCTAGCCAAAAAACTGTGGAGTACTGGGATAAGGGTAATTTGAACCTAGGCTTTGTTAAATGGGGAGAGGACAATCCCTCAATGGAAAGAAATAGGCCACTTAAAATGTGTCACTTGGTAACATGTGTGGCCTTTTTATGGCCTTTTATTTGCGTGTCGTATTTTTGAGCACAGTAGGAGAGACAGACAAATGTAGCGCCAGGGAATTTGAAGAGCTTTATATGACTTGAAGTCATCAAGGTCACAGCAAACCTACAGCCAAGGAGGCTTGAATGAAAAATTAATGTAGCCTCACTACTGCCACTTGGTTTCCAAAAACCAGGTGATGCTCTCTCTTCTGTATGCAGCACCTGTACTGCCTTGTGTGTTAATGCAATCAGTGTCTAGTCAGGCTCACCTATTTATGAAGTGCTTTAAGAGGAAAATGCAAACCCTACAGCTGTAGGATGCCCTTTCAGCCAAGGGCTGTGAAGTGACTCGCAAGCCAGGGATCACATGTTTTCACAGTAGCCACTTTGTAGCAAACCATTTACTTGGTGTAGCAAATTTGCAGGGCATGGAGAAAGGAGAATTTCCCCTAAAATCACTATCCTTGCCTCTGACCTCTACAGGCAGCAGCTGTTGCCAGCAAAGCCATTTCCTGCTTGTATTGTCTCACTTAGGTCTGGGTCAAGTTCAGGCCAGCCATCCTATAGTCCCACTTCTACGGATACAACTGGGTGAATATTGGTCGCTCTGAGTGAGCGAGGTTTATTACTATAACAGGTTTTATTAGCATTGTCTGAGCTGACTGGCCTGTATATGAACTCCCAGTGCAGCTAAAAAGTATGTTTCCTCTGGCTTGCCATGTCCTGTGTATATCATTTTAGCTGGTCATGCAAGCCTTTTGTTTATCCAAGGGCTTAAGCTATGTCTAAAAGAACCATCTAGTACAATGCCCGCTTGGTTGCGAGCCATATCTTTGAGACGGTGTCCATGCTTCACACTTATGATAGTTATGAGGCCTATCATAATCACACATTATTTCTCTTGCCACATTGTGTAGACTCAATCTGGGCAGTGATTTCCCATTGCGGTGTTTCCGTTTGGTTGTTGGAATGTGCTGACATTATGTTCATGCTGAGCCATAAGCATAGGCCTAGATGTTGTTACTCAGCCAGTGAGTTTGGCAGGTTGTCTCCTGGGATCTAGAGGTCTTCAGATACCATCACTGTGGGTTTTTCAAGTGCCCTTAGCTTCTAGCCACACGAGGAGCACTCTGTAATCAGAGAGGAAGCCAAGGCAAGGAACAGCAGCGCCATGGCTGTTTGGGTCTTCAAGCTCGTAGATCAGCGAGGATGTACATTGTGATTGATTTGGCAAAATATGTATGCACATATCATAGATCAGAGCCGGGAGGCACGGGGTCTGTGTTGTTCTGATGATAGCATAATGCATCACAGTCTAGCCCATCAATCTAGTTTAATCCCGTCCCATTTGCTGGCCGCTCACTGTCCAGAGAATTGATTATATTCAGTAATGTGGAGCCGGTAATAAAGGAGCGCTTGTTGAGTCACAGAGGCTCTCAACAATGCTGATTCACTTCACTCCATTAACAACCAGACATCTACTGACCAAAATGGCTACTCCTCTTCTTCAGCTGGCATTGTTCCCCCGTGACATAGACAGTCTATCTCCTCCCCGGCCCTCTGGACTACAGCTGTTGCCTTATGTGGCTTTTGATTAGCACAGACTGCTTCCCTAGGTTTTAACACGGGGTTTTAATGCCCTTTTGGCCAGAAGAGAATATGGACACTGTGGGGTTATGTGAGTTTTGGCACTCTTTCCGTCTGCTTGGAAGCGTTCCATTGCGTTTCTGGGTCTGTTGCAGTCTGGGAGACGTAGGCAATCGGATTTAGTGATGTTTGCTGCTGGTTCTCATGTTATTTCAGTCAAATTCCCTCACAATGTTGGTGTGTTTTCAAATCTGATGAGATGAATCTTGTGATGAGCACTGCTGCATCATGGTTTAGAATTACTTGGTCTGGGGTGCCCTTGTGGCTAAGTGGATTAATGTCTTGGAAAGTGTCCATATGCCGTGACTCTATCACTTTGAATCCTGACTCATGCTTTGTCACTTCTCTCTTCTGTTTCCTGTCTAGCTTTACTATAAGCTATTGGCCCAAAGGGAAACAAAATAAATTAAATAGGCTTGACTGGTCACGCCAAGAAAAGAACATATTTCATCTGTACTTGGACAAGGCTGTAAGGGAGTATTACAGCTCTGAACTGTTTTTGAAAAGGTTCACTGACTGGTTTCTCTCTGCCTCTGTCTTTCCCCAGCCGGAGCACCCACAGGGACCCTGTGCGGGGAACCTTCGGCCCCCCTGAGGCGATGCCAGCAGCCTCTTCTCTTCCCCAAGAACCCTGATCCGGAGCTGACCACCATCCACAACTCTGGGGCAGCCATGGTCTGGAACCAGAGACAAGAGGTACCTAATTCAGTCTGACACCGCCGGTCTGTTTCCAAAACAAAGCCCAAGCCTGAAACGTGCACAGACATAGATGATGTGTAATTCTAGACAAAACAGTTCAGCGGAGAATTCCACTGGGGAGGGTATTTATCCATCTATCTGAAACTGACTGAGCACGTTCTTTGATAGGTATTCTCCATTGTAATTTTTAATCCCTGTTGAGGTTTGATCTGTAGTCTGCGATTGAGTCACATAACATGGGCAACATTGTCTAATTTAGGCATTCAACTTCATACACAAAGCCTAATGTGTTGGCTTATTTGATCTACTCATGTCTGTGATACTTATTAACTTGGTTCAGTGAGGTACTTCATCTCTTGACCCTTTTTTGTTTCACATGTTTTCATTGCAGGTTGAGAATGGACAAGAACAAGCAAACGATGGTAAGCACTCTTCTCCTTCTCTTGTTTGTTTAAACGCTTTTAAGACACACTAAACAGCAGTGCATGACTTGGATTAGTCAGACCACAGTGAATAGCCTCATGGTAGACTATGGCAGATCAGGCAGTTCCACTCACCCTGCCTCTTAAAAACATCAGGTCAGTGATTTAGCTTGGTTGCCTACACCGCTGGAATACCATACCATGTTTTTTTTACAGCACACACTCATCTAGGTCACATAATGTCTTTGATGTTGTTTTGCCCTGTCATGATGGAGTGTAGTCTATAGTTGAGCAGCTGTTCTTTGGTGCCAGGCTTCGCTTTAGTATGAAAAGCTTTTTATTAACCTCCAGGTGCATGTTTGTAATAGAGCAGCGGGCTCTTCAGATAATGGAGGGTTTTGACTGCGCATCTCGGTGTACATTTAGAAATCAATGCTGACACAAGCAAGACAATGAATGAATGAATATCAATGTCTGTGGCACCGGTCTTGCAAATGCCTACTCATGCTTATGTCACGCCAACCCCATGGCTCTTTCTGATGTCAAGCAAAGTACTGTATACCTGGACGATGAAGTGTCCACTCTGCTTAGGAAAAATGGAATTTCAAAAGGTAGTGCTATACTAAAGTATTACTTTAAGTCCCTTTTTTGCTGCATTTCTCTCAAAAATCCCTGTAAAATGCAGATTCTGCAGCTGTTTCAGGCTCTAATTCACAACAAGAGCGCAGTTCTTCAGCTCTATGATTTCATTTAAAAATGGCCCTGCCACACTGAAGCACTGTTGAGGACAATTTATTGCATCTAACTTATACTTTTTCACATTCAAGCCCACTTTATTTTACTGTGACTCTTAATGAAATGTTAGAAACGTGACTTTATCCAGTGTTTTTAAGCTGTTTGGGCTAGTGTTCCAGTTATGAGGCTGTTAAACCCCCAGCCCCCATTTCATTAGGAGATAATACCAAATATACTGACAACCAGAAATAATCTGATTTCTCCCTCATCGTGGTTTTTGTACATAAAAATGAACTGGAAAAGAAGCCAGCATGCTTTGAATGAACGCGTTGTCGTTTTGTGAATGTGCAGAGTGTCCTGAAAATGGGCAGGGAGAGCAAGAGGAGCAGAAGGAGACGCCACAGCCCTCTACCCCTTCGGGAGGTGCCAACGGCAACCGAAGAAACCCACCCGGCGGCAAGTCCAGCCTCATCCTGGGTTGAGACCACTTTTTATTTTTCATTGGAACGCTTTTTTATTTTTTGAAAGATGAATAACCCCTCCACTCTCTTCCTCCCCATCAACCAGTCACCTTCTTCCCTCCTTCACATATGCCACATGCACTCGCCTTGTCACGTCCATGGACCTGTTTCCTCTCCCTCCACCCTCAAACCTTTTGTTTTGATCCTTTTTTCTATTAAAAAAAAAGAAAACTGTTGACAAAAGCACTTTATGTATCTCTCTGCGCCCTTCCATTTCAGCCCATCCTGTAGTGCATCGCGCCTGCTGGAAAAGGCATGACGTTTAGCTTGTCTCTCATTCTTCCCTGTTGTAAATGGTAAAGGAAAAATAATAAAAAAGATTTGATGCGTGGATTTCTAAGTACAATAAAGATTGATATGAATTTGTTGTGGCTGATTGTTTTTTTTTAAGTAATAGTCATACTGCGTGTGTAAATCAGTGAAATGCATCTACCATATGAGTAAGCTAACCAAGAAGTGCTTGGTTAGTGAATGTTTGAGAACTGGGCTGGGACATGAGTTGTGTTGACGTTGTTAGGCGTCCTTCATCTTTATTGTGAGATTAGATTCTTCATCAGTAGCTACGTGCATTAATAGCTCACATAGAGCAGGCTACCAGAGTATTCAGGTAAAATGGAGGCTGAAGACAGTTGTTGGAATAGCGCCCGGTCACAGTATCCACAAAAGCCCGTTTCCAATTCTGTCAAAGGTGAAATTCCACCATCTTTTCATTACCTCATAAATTGGATATTTGGCTGTCTTGCTTAAAGCTTTTCTGCCTAAGGATAGTTTTGCTTTGTGTCTATGGTACGTTTTACTGTGATTTGTGAAACTTCTCAAGATGGCTTTATTTGGAATGAGCTTTTGCCTCATGAAGCCTTATTAGGAACACATACAGAGGAACTACACGTACAATACACCAATCTATTTTTCAGATGTTGTAACTAACTCCTGTAAAACCAGTTGATCTGAACTGGCCGTTGCTCCAGATATTAACCGTATTAACATTTGGTGAACATGATCAGATTTATATTTGCTCAAAAGGCCCAAATGCACTTGAGGAAGTCCCTTTAGAGTCAACATTTGGGTTACCCCCTGAATTAGTTCACTTCTGATGAACCACATATGCTGGTACATTTAGTATTCTGTAATAAATCTGACAGATAACATCATGAAAGTGGTGAAATTTGGAGTTGACCAGCTACTATTGTATTTGGAGTTATTTCCCTACCCTGATTGTGTGGATGAGACAAACCCTATGGAAAAAGACCCACTCTGACCTAGAAGGAGCTTTTATATTACTCCTCTGGCTGCACACATTTGACTGACTGCCACTAGAGAGCAATGTCCCTACAGCGCCACGGGCCATAGAAGTGTTTTGAACATGATTTGGCTCGTTTACAGTGTGGAAAAATTACAGTATGGAAAGTTTTTTGTGACCTGACCATCCCAGCAGTCTTTACTGGTCAGAGATGCTAACTGACTCAGGACTGTAAAAGTGTGAGGACTACACTGGCTGTGGGGGTCAGGGATGATATTAACAGTCAATGCAGCCAGTCAGCCCAGTTGAGTTGGAAGCTCCTAGGATAATCTTTTTTAAAAAGATTGAAAATTTCAGCCCTAAGAGATTTGTATTCCTAATTCCTCATTTAAGTCTTTAAATATGTGACCTGTATTAAAACTACCGCAAGTTAAATTTATCTCAATATCGTTCACACAAGAACTTCACAGTGAAGGGACATTGTCAGGTATGATGCAACGACAGGCTCACAATACTGTTGTTTAACATCAGCACGTCCGCTCCACAACTAAAGTGACTCCCTCAGAGTAATGTAGTAATTGGGGTTAAATCCATGTGGTCTTTACCCATGTCCCTGTTGCGAACCGCCATTATATTGATGACTTGGTGACTCTGTGGTTACCCTCATGGTAAGCCTCTTACTGTGAGGCTGGCGGTAGCTCAAGGGGGGTAGAAGGCCGGTCCTCACCAGGGGATGATTTCTGTGAGGTTAAGCCATGATAAATCTTGTCTGTATTGAATCAAGGCCTTTCAATGCTTGTAACTCACTCATTGGAAATAACAGAGAGTGACAGCAAGGGGTGACTTGATGGGTCAGAGCATCTCAGTTTAGTATTCTTGTACAGCTCTTTTTTTACTGTGGTCCTCTTGTACTTTACCTGTATACACGTTGCATACCTGTTTCACTATATACGAGCTCCATACGTGCTAATGAAAAGGGTAAAGCTGTTCCTATCAGAGTACTGTTTTCCAGAAATGCACTACCTTCTCTACTGTTACACAAGCTTCTTCAGAGCAGCCCATGAAGAGAGCAGTGGCACGGCGGTGTGTTTCAGACCTCATCTGCTGAGAATGGCATGCAGAGGTCACTCAAGATCAGGAAAAGAACTTCCTGCCCTGGAGGAATGCCAGGATGTTGGGAGTGTAGTCAGTGAAGGCTTGTTCTTTTTTTCTAAGTGCTCTACCCACAGGGAAAGTCTGCTTATTATACCAAGTCCCGAGTCCTGTCTGAACATTTCTAATTTCTAATGCTACTCATCCCTAGTCCAAGCATATTGCCACATCATCGCTATTATTTTCTTATTTTAATAAAATATTGGTGGTATAATTATTATGGCTTCTAGTTTCTATAGTATTATTTGGCTGTCCCTCATTCATTTCAAAAGTGCAGTTTGTTATTCTGTCCTTGTCAACTGGTCGGTAGAAATGTATGTGAAATCATCCCCTCCATCATCCTGGTAATCTTTTTGGAAGGAAGGGAGCTTACCGTTTCCCTCCCCCGCCCCCCCCACGTCAGTTTTCTAATAGATGCCTGTAATGGATGTTTAAGCGCGCTCCTCTCTTGCCACGTCAATGTATTGACAGGTGCGTTATCCTATGTGGGCCCCAGATGAGGCCTGCGTGTCCCAGGAGAACTCTGAAGAGGAAGAGGATGTGTGAGCTTGGGAATGAGTTTGGGAAATGGGGTGAGTCATCACCGAGTCACCACGGTGACCACAGCAAGCGATCAATCAATCAATACCCACATTCAATCCTGCTACCCTGACTCAGCAACTACTGAAGATAGCCCAAAGGAAAAGCACACCACTAAACAAGTCAAAACAGTGGACCCGTTATTAAGTAAAAGACAGCGATGAAATCCATGTTAAGACAGTGTATGTCCTCCCTGTGACCAGAGACAGAGCCTCCTGATGGTCCCACAGCCTCCAAACGTGACATCACCCACCCACCATGAGCTCTAACAGGAAGCACTGATTGGCAAATGGACAGGGCTGTTTCCGTAGCGACAGAGGGCTGCATTACGAGAGAGCCTAAAAGCTCTCCTTCCAGTGTCTGCTGCAGATCACACAGTACCTCCTTAACTGGAAGAGACTAGGGGGAGGGCTTTGATGGACGAGGGAGTAGTGGGATGGACAGGGACCTTTAATTCTGTCTCAGAGGGAAGGAGAAAGACTGTGAAAGCCTCTATTGATGTTATTGATGTTGCATTTACAGTTCATTTAGGACAGCGACCACTTCAAGGATTTTTTTTGAGGCCGCGTGGGGAGCAAATGAACACAATTGGCGCTTACACAGAGTTTGTGGTTGTTCTTTGACATTTCAATCTAGAACATCTTGGAGCGCACTTTACAATTATTTTTGCACATCACTTTGTATATATTTGATTGTTTCTCATGAGATCTGGCCTTTGCATGAATGTGTAAACCTTGTAAGCATTAGGCAACAACGTCTGTATGACTAAGATTTTACTGTATCGTTACTTGTCCCTGTATCTTTGGACAGTATGAGGTAGGCTATCTTGTTTGATGTAAAATGTAGACATATTGAATGTATCACAATCTCTCAGGTCCATGTTTGAAAATGAAATATGTCTTGATCTCGCCCCTCCCTGAATTTTAGAGATTAATGTGTTTTCATTTGGCTTACTGTGTACTCTGGTTGTACCACCCAAGGCTGTGAAGAAGGGCACAGTGTTCCCAAGGAGGAAAAATACTAGAGGAATATGGAGAGGGCAACCACATCGACACCAAAACCCGAGATTTGAAGCAGTATGCCAAATTGGGTCTGAGGTTTTGGGTTAGAAAGGGCCATTCCACATGGTGTTTGTAATAGCAAGCTAGTCCAAGCTGGAGCTTCTCCCTGAACACCATAGGTTTAAATGAACCCCTTGATCTGCAGTGTTTTCACTTAATATTACTTATTGTGGAATGAATATTGCATTTTCAACTCTATCATACTCATCTTGATACGTCTTTATAAAGGTAATTCTCTTTCTCATTACTACTGTGTTAAAGGTTGTTACTCTTAGGTTGCTTGATTGGACATTTATTTCTGTCTGTAGTCTAGAGAACGTACGTTTGCCATCTCTATTACCATCCAGCAGTGATTCATTTGTTGCATATGGTTCTCCATGTATACTTAGTTTACAATTGTGATACCGCTATGATTTCTATATGTATTTATATATCGTTGATTATTGTTTTTCTCACATCTAACCATGTTAAGTGCCACTGATGGGGTTTCTCCTCTTCTCCCTATAGGCTATAGAGCTGACACATATTGGTATTTTCTCCAATGCTGCCTGTATCCTGTATCCACTCAGTATGCATTGCCTAAAGTGTGCATGTATTGTAAAGCCATATTAATATTGTTCTACAGCCTATGCATGCATTTTCATCTTTGTGACAGTTAGCTTGAATGAATACAGTTAATATTTACATTACAAGTTGTTCCTATCTCCTTGTTTTTCTAGGTCGCTGATTACACACACACACATCTTTCTCCTGCCACTAGAGAGCACTGTCACTGCAAAACTGTGGCTTTCAATTGACCCATTTACTGTGGAACATGTGGTATTAGACTGTTACTATGGTTTACCAGCTCTGTGGAATCTGGGTGTAATGGAGGTTTGCACCTGGGTTTCCAAACAGATCGCTAGTACACAAATACAAGCTCTCAAATGCATGTTGAGCAACAATTATATCTTGTCCCCCTCTGGCTTATTGTAAAAGAAATTAAAAAATATATATAATAAAATTCTTGTGAGTGAAATGAGAGAAATTGTTTTTGAGACAGAAAAAAACCTTTATCTGAGATTAAAGAAAGAGGAAAACCCAAACAAACCCAGGTTAGCCAACTTTTTGTTTGTGACTTCATGTTTGCTGAAACCTTTATGATATAAATTCATGACATACCCTATAATAAGGAGTATCAGATTGAAGTTATATGAAAACATTGTCTTTTCAAGAAAATAATTCAATTAATATTATTCACAGCACACATTGGGCCTCATTCACGAATGTAAATTTTTTGTAAATTTGACGTATTTATGTGCATACTAAAACACGAATGTGGGATTCATGAAACGTGCGACAAACCTCGATTTGTTCGTAGAACAGGTGTATAGGTCTTGTGCAAGTAAACCTATGGACCGTCCCCCTCATTATCATAGGGACGGGGAAATACAGAAATAAATAAATAGGGAAAAGAATATATACGGAAATGCATTTATAAGGAAATAGATAAAAAGAGAAATTTATAAATGCGGAATTCAATTCTCAGAGGAATAAAATAGATAGGGAAGTAAATATAAACTTTATTTAATTTACGAGACAATAAATAAATAGGACAAAAAAATACAGAAATATACATTTATACCAGATTTCATCAATTTTTTTTATTACTGTGTGCATTCATCCATTATTTTATTTCTTTCTATATATATACACTGATTAGTTGATTTTATTTATTTATTTATTTATTTATACACAAAATCATTTATTTATACTTGGCTCTCCATATAAACCGGGAGTTTAAGTACTAAATGGAAGAAGCACGAGCAGCGGAGTCACAAGAACTGATAAAAGTAAAGCATGGCAAGAATTTAGGCTATTGATGCTGCCAATGCTGTTTCAGCAGAAACACACACTGCAGCTGAGGTTAAACAGTATGACATGAATCTAGTTTGCAAAAAAGTATAAGGAGAAGTAAACATGTATTATCGGCCACAGGAGGACGGCAGCACACTGAGCCGCTATCTGACCTGGATCAGACGATCAATCAATAATAAGAGAGACCTCACTGTCGGGGTCCAGTCCACACTGGAGTTGGAGATCAGAGTAGATCAGATCCAGGCTGCATCTTCATCAGATGGTAGGACTATGTTATTGTATTTGTAAAGCCAGTCCATGTGATCAACCCATTACAAGTTAGATAATCTTGTGTTGTTATGAATGAGGACAGTTCAGTAAATACGCATTTCAGCCTATTAGGTCTTTATTTTCTACAAGGCCACTGAAACATCTTGTTGTTGAGGTTTGGTACTACTGTAATTGATTTTTCATAAAGAATAAGCCATTCTAAGAGCCCTCCCGCATGTTTCCAAACACACAAACACATTTCCGCATGTTTCCAACCACTCGTAGGATTTGATCGTACCAAATGAACAAATTCAGATACGAACAAAATGATGAATGCAACTATGTTCGTAGAAACGTTTGTATGAACACTATACTTTGATCGTGTCACATTTCATGAATGAGGCCCACTGTATTTAGAGGTGGTTGCCTTATGGAGTTCATAGTTCCTCTGGTTCTTTTATTTACCAATACATCTCTGGCTGGAACCCCAGAATATGTTTGATTAGTTTGATAGTCATTAGTTCAGATTAAAGCTGCCAATTACAGACTGCCATGTAACTAAACCCTGTTTTTCATTTCTCTCTACTCAGCCTTCACATTCTCCCCCACATTCTGCACCACAAAGCAAAACATCTTCATCTGAAGCACGTGTCAAACCTATCTACCCGTCACCTGTTTGAGTGTTTGCATTATTGGCTAATCCAGCTAATGTGAATGTCTTGCACATTTCCTGTTGAAGAGACAAAATAGAAGTGAGGTTAACTCCACATCACAGTCAATGTCAGCATGTCTACTTTCTGGTTAACACTCATCCTTTCACTTTCCTGCACAGCCCTGAGTAGCCCAGGTAAGTGAGCAATAACTGCTTATCTGTATAACAGCAGAGAGGCTTTTTTGTGTGTCTTTTTTAATGTTAGGCATAACATTTTTCAGCCAGGTTCCCAAAGGAGAGGTATTTCTCTCTCTTGGGACCAAAGCTATTACTACTGTATTAATGTACAAGTAACTCATTTTGGTTCTCAGCCCAAAGAAAAATAGCTTTTAACTGTGTTAGTTTTTGTCAATAATAACTGAAGAGTAAGTCTTTTGTCTAAATTACTTACTTACTAAGTACAGGCCTATATGTTAGTAATATACATCCCCTTATACTGCCTCTATGTACTCTATGTATTGCCTGTATGTACACTACCAGGCATATGTTTGGACACATTTACTCATAGAAGGTTTTTTTTTTCTCCTTTTCTTTATTTTCCACATTTTAGAATAATAGTAAAGTCATCAAAACTATGAAATAACACAAAAGGAATTATTCAGTGACCAAAAAACCCCAAATCAAAACTATTTTATATTTTAAATTCTTCAAAGGCATTAGTTCCACAATTCCACAAATTAACTTTTAAAGGCACACAATCACTATATGTGTCTGTCTATCTATCTATATGTAACTATGTATGTATTTGTGTATGTCTTTTGCTCATCAAAGGGAGCAACAGACTAGTATGGAATGACATTGGAGGATCCATCACCATCCAGTGCAGCACCTCTCTAACAGGCCAAGAAAACCTGAGTTTGCAGATGGGTCTCCATGAGGAGGTCCAAATCCTCTTCTTCGATAACAGCACAAGAAAAATTACCATTAAACCAGAAATCGAGCACAGACTTGAGACAAAAGGAGACTTAAGCAAGTTGGACATTATCATCACAAACCTGACTGTTGAAGACACAGGAGTATACTGGTGTATGTACAAAGAGCTCGACGCGTTCGCCAATCCCATACTGAGAAAAGGCAATGGCTCTGTTCTGTTGGTGGTGAAAGGTGAGTGTTGCTGTCAGTGTACCAGTGTACTTTGGTATGTTTTGAGATACTTGTACTTTACATTCAATTCAGCTTTATTACACACATGCACAGTGATGTGAAAAACGTTCTTTGAGGGTCACAGTGTATTCCAACGTGAGAAACAAGCCACATATACTGTACATGAACATTACATCAAAGTGCAGCAGGACAACATAGTACAACAATGCAATTGTAAATGTGAATGTGAAGTGTTGCAAAATTTACTGCAGTAGTATTACTGACTGATTTAAGTAATTCAACTATTTCAAGTAGTATAATTGACGAATACAGGTATTACAACGCCAACAGAATAACTGGATTGAGTATGATAACAAGGTGCTGGGATTACTGGATGTGACCACAGTGTGACAAAGTGTCTGAAGCTCAGTATTGCAGTGTTAGCAGTTATTGAAGTGCCTGATGCGACAGATATAAGCCAACAGCGGCCACGGTTGCACATTTTTTTTACTGCGGTTTTCTTGTGATTACAACATAATGGTTTTGATCATAACTTGATTGTCCCAGTGCTGCCAGATGTAGCGCAGCCAGTGTAGGCAGACTTAAGGAAGTAACAATTGGTCTTCGTCAGCTAAAAAGAAAACAAGTCAGGTGACAAGATGATCGTAACCACAAGGAAACAAGATTAAAAATAACTGTGCAACCAACCTGCTCTTATCTTCCCAAGAAATCATTTCCATTCTTTTACCAAATTTCAAATGAACTGACACATTTTTGACTTTGACTCTTTCTTTTTTTTTTTTTTTAAATTAAAAGGTTTTTCACAGTTTATTTTACATTGAGCCAGTCACCTCAAACACAAGAATAGCATATTGAATGTATACTTCTTCTTTTGGCATATTTAGTAGCAAGTACTTCTCCATTTTGCATCAAGATATTTGAAGAATTTCATTCCAAAATTTTTATGATTTTTTTTAATGAAATTATGAAACAGGGAAAAAATAAAACCTTTTCAACCAAGAAATGATCCAGTGTGGTCTCAGATATACACACTGTACATTAATACCTGCGAGGCTCAACAAATCCTTTCAAGGAACAAATACTTAATAATATTGAAGAATGTCATCAGCTGAAGATTAAACTGGTGGTTGTTTCACTACATGATGAGGACAAAGGGAAGAGGGAGTAGTAGTGAAGTGTGTTGGCTTGCTGTGCCCTCTAGGTGCAGCGCAGAAATGTCCTGGAAATATCTCTCCGGCACCGTCTCTCAACAACCCTATCACCTTGATCCTGGCATTGACTTTGACTGCTGTTGTGCTCATCGGCTGTATTGCCCTCTTCATATGGATGATCCCCAAGGTACCTTAGTATTTCTGTGTGTGTGTGTGTGTGTGTGTGTGTGTGTATAGGTGTCTTTCTGTGGAACCATGCATGAATGCCGCCTTATTTGTTTTGCCATGACTCACAAGCGCTGCTTTTCTCACCATTACTGAACTGACAAAAACATATTTATTGTAATTGGTTTGTGGAAAATTTCAGTTTGATTGTTGGGGATTTCTGTCAGTCTCAATTTCTTCTTCCTAGCTCCCCCTTGTGTTTGGGCAAAACATAAAATTATTGCAATACTTTGGTATGAGAAGATTATGAGATTATGAGAAGTTATTGTTCAACTATAAAAGCTCAACTCTTGTGGTTTTAAACATATATGTGAGTGTGACCACAGACCTGCATTTCAAACTAAGAATGGAAGGTCAAAGTTTGGATTGTGTCTTTAGGAAAGAGAACTTGGCAAAAGAGAGCTGGAATAATAATCCTATCACTTGTGTTCATAATAGCCTGATAATGAACAATATTGAACATCTAATACGATGATGTCGATATCTATTGTTGTACTAGATCAAGGGCTGGCGCGCTACCATGAAACCAAGGCGGGTCACCACCAATGATGTTTATGAGGACATGCGGGCCACCCTCAGACGCTAGAGCCGCCACTCTGGGAAGAGATGCCCTCTGAAGACCCTCACCAACTGGAAAAGATCTGTACACCGTTGAAGTACAAGTGATATGCAGCAAGTAGCAACTTTGCAATCCTACTTGAAGGGTATAATCTCAAGGTGTGGCTGTGGCTGGGTGTCATGATCATGTTCATAGCCACTACAGATGGTTTGGCAATTACATAATAAGGCTCCATCTGAAAAAAGGAGAAACCTCTCAGTCTGAGTTGTCATTTAACTTCAACCCATGCAAGTGCACCCTTTGATGCATTGCATTTAATGTATTTAGGCCTACTGCAATTTTAGGCTTTTGTGACAGTTTTTGTGCAGATGTTCCTACTGTCCTTGCAGATGTTTTATTGTACTGCATAAAGGAAGCTAATTTGATTTTCTAATTGGGGAAACCCACACTCATTTTGCAGATGAAACGTCTGATGTATTAGACAGGTATTTTTTTTTTTTTTTTTAGCTTACTTTGCATAAAAAATCTTGAACAGGATGAACAGGAGTATGCATGAACAGGAAGTAACATACCATCTAGGGTTTTGTTTTACTGTGAAATGGAAACATGAGAAGGAGACTGTTGCTCTCATGATGTAATGTGCAGAGTATTTCTTGATTCTGGGTCTAGTATTCAGAGAGGCATTTTCCCAACACTTTAGATACCATTAATGGAGCAGTATCTGTTGGCTAGCTTTTATAGTTATGGCAACCAGCAGAAGTGAGAAGTGTTGATTGGTACGCACTGTGCATAGCTTTGAAATTGTACAAATTGGCTCTTTTGTGACCTAAGTTGTGATATAGTTGTAAATATCTATTTGTTTTACATTTCTTTTTAATATCTTTATTGGTGAAAGGTATTTGCAATTCACATCGATGCACAAGGGGGAGGCACTGAAATCTGTGGGTGCCAAATAAATATGGACTGAAAAAGAGGTCAAGAGATCATCAGGGAAATGGGTGCGGTCTTGGATAAACCCAGTGTGGTCATCAACTATTATCTAATTATTAAACTATTAAAGACTCATTGAACATTTCCTGCTGGAAGATGAGTTAACATAGCTAGCTAGCAAGTGCTAATTAAGTAGCATTAATTGGAAAATAAACAGGAAAACAAATCAATAAAACTACTTCGGAGCTTTCCATTGACCCCAACAATGGATGCAACTGTTCTCCAAGCATAGTTTTTGATGTATATTTTTTTGTGTTGTAAAAAAAAAAGTGTTGTGTTTGTCTTGTAATCTTCCAAATAAACTGAATGGCTGTATGGATGGAGCTATTGTTCATAATACAAAATGACATCAGTAGGGAAACAGTGAAGAACGGAAATCTGATTGGATGTTGCCGGCAAATGACTGAGAAAAGTTCAGGCACGGCCAACTTTTCTCAGTCAATATGCTTGTCAACCATCCACACAATCGGCCCAATTTACGTGATTGCTCAGCTCTATAGGGAATGAATGGACTTGTGATTGGTTGATTGTGTTGCTCCTAGTGGGGATGCACAATTAGGCCACATGAGCATAAAAGCATTCACTCTGCATTTTTGGAGAATAGTAAATCAAGTTTGGATTGCAAGTTCATTCTTTTTTAAGCTAGAGGCATACTATACTGTCTGAATGTCTGAATAAAATCTGTGAAATCTTGTGAGCATTTGTACCGTGTATGTGTTTTTTAATAAATACTATATTTTTTAAATGTTTCTATTCTCAATTGAAAACCAGTAGCAGGTCCTATATATTTTCATTGTTGCGTAATTCCATCCAACTATTTTTAGCTGCCTTCTGAGACGCCTTTTCACTTCAACCAGTCAGCCCACATCAAATCAAATCAATTTAAGATTCATTCAATTTTCTCTCCAGAGGCGTACATTGTTAACAACAGTACCTGTTATTACAGCATTGAGGAATTCAATTAAATATTTTAAGCTGCCAGTCAGCCGACACATTAGCTTAGCCTAGCAGATACAATGTGGTTATCTGGATCAGGCCCAGGCAACCATTCTCTGCTTAGGCCGTCTTATTCTAGGGTAGGATTGTGTTGTTGTATCGTACAGGCAAGTTGAATTGTTATATTAATGGTATGATTGATTATTGGTTTGTGCCAGTTTGTTGGTAGGGAGGTATTAGTAAGACGCTAGGCATTAGATAGCAGCAAAGTTGGGTAAATCTGAGTGGTTCCAGGACGCTGGAATACACGGTTGAGCCTTTTTGAGGTGTTGTAGGCCTAACTCAGTGAAACATCTATGAGGGGAGGTACCCTGTTGGAAACTCCAATGACAAACCAATGTACATGCCCCCCCGCCTATTGCTTCTAAACTTAAACTAGGTTTCACTCACCCTGGTCTACGCCCCAGCAAAAGGGATAACTACATCATGTCCTGTGTATTAAATGTAAATGTTTTTGAAATAAAGTTATATAAAGTTCCTCTTCAATGTGAGATAATAAAATAGGGTTCACACAGGGTAGAATCCATAGGCAATAAACTTTCCTCTCAGGTGAAAAACAGATTTTTTTTATCGATACCGCTTGATGTGGGTCTGAGTGCATGCACTTGTTGTTGTCTGTATCTTCAAACACTGTAAATCAAGACACATTTCCAACCATATGAGTCAAGTCAGTCTTAGGTTACTGGTATGAGGGACATGAGTCACTACTACTAAATGTCACTTTGTTTGCAGAGAAACCTCACCAAGTAGCAACCTGCAGCAGAGGCGAATGTTTACTTGTGCAGAGTGTGTGTGTGGTCACAAGCTGTGACTTTTGTTTTCCTTGTGTGCATATGTGTGTATGCGTGTGGTTGTGTGTTTTGCTTGCGTGGGAG
>CABFOQ010041932.1:0-10774 GCA_900660455.1 Gephyroberyx darwinii
CTACATGAAATCTACCATCATATGTGTATCAGGACTGAGCCAGAGTTTTCCAGACATTTCATCCAATTCCCAAACTTGACCTGGAAATGATCAGTTTGATTCTTTCTACTTGAACCAGTTGAATTGATAGAACTGTCCTTCATCGTTTCCATCAAAACTAGTGGTTCTTCTTCCGTAACAGTGCTGCTTGGGGGTCATTTTAGTTTTGGTTCCACATGTTCTAAACATCAAGACTGCACTTCTTTGTGTTTTAGAGAACTGACAAAGTTACACTGTCTTATTAACTTCACATTTTCTCTAGCAGGGGTGATGGAGGTCATGGAATCAATACAGAAGAAATACTGTCGTCATTCTTAGAAAAACTAATTCTTGTAAATGTATCGTGGGGGACTCAAGTGCTTTAAAACCAAACTACACCACCTTTTTAAAAGAGGTATGGTCCTCTGGCATACAAACAGATACTAAATGCAAAGGTTCTTTGATGGAGCAACTGGTTTTCTCGAGATAACGAGATAATCAACCCATCATCACAAGAAAAGAAAAGATCGTTTCCTCTTATTACTTATATTGTACTTATATCAGAGATCAGGAGTCCATGCCAGCATGCATAGATGGCGTCTTGACAACTGTAGCAACTGGTTTAAGCTGAAAATGTCAGATCAAGGAGTACCCATTACTGATCAACACATCAGACTGTACTTCAGTCAAGGTCTAATACAGGCAGAAATGTGGGTAGTTTCTTTTCCAGTTCCCCTACTGTAGCATACTGGACAGTAACACATCTTCTTTAAGTTGACCACTGTATGTAAGCCTATCCCTTACAATAGTTACCCTCATATCAAATCACTAGGGAAAATATTCTTACAACAAATGGCAAAAGTTCATGTGGTTTGCTTTGAAACTCCCAACCCCACCCCACAGAGCAGTGTGTGTACGTCATGGTCCACTCTTGTGAGTTTAAACAGAACGGTGGTGTCAGTGTTTCTCAGCGAACACCAACACAACACAAATATGAAACGTGATAACGGGTTCATTTATCTCGTTATCTCCAGAGATAACGAAATAATGAACTAGTGATCTCGAGATAACGGCATTGAAAGAAATATCTGCAAACACGGCCGTTCTCAGCTTCCGTACATATAGACATGAAGCCAATAGGCGTCTTTTACATCTTTACTGTAGGAACTGTATTTTTGTTTGTTGCTCTGTGAAGCACAACCCTGTTTGGTTCAAATCTAAATACATTTGATTTATTTTCACTCTTCTTTACCACACAGTGAATTTCCACTTTATAGCATTAAAGTGTTTGTGAAGATGTAATAGGTTCAGGGTTTGACAGCTCTTAGATTTTCACAAACACAAGCTGAAGCTCAACTATTGTTTTTAGAGGAAAAAGCAAATCTGGGAGCAGAAAGAAAGAAAGTAAGTTCATTTATTGAGGACCGTAACCATTTCAAACCGTAACCTCAGGAACACATTGTGAAATAGTTTTTTTTCTGGAGTGATGTTTGAATGAAACTATTGAAAAGACTGCAGAGGGCTTGTGAAATGGCTTTGGGCATTTGAAGAGGTTTAAAGGAATATCTTACACAGTTACCTCATTGCATTAAAGCTGCTTTTCACAATAAAAGAATAAAAGAATAAAAAGAAAAAATTGAATTTCAGTAGACACCATGTCTCCTTGGTTCCATGAATTCTCCATCTTGTAAGTCTCAGATCTTGAGTTTGACTTTGCTATCACTTTCTCTGTGAAAAGTCATTCAAGTGCCCCGACGACGTTCATATGAAGACTAAACCCTAGTCTTCAAATGTCCCAGCAGAAATCAGAGAGGACCCTCACTACAGCATCTGTTGTAGCAGGACATATTGTTGCTCTCACCAACACCACACTTGTATCATGGTACATTACATTACATTACAGTCATTTAGCAGACGCTTTTATCCAAAGCGACTTACAATAAGTGCATTCAACATAGGTAGGTAGAGAACTACTAGTCACCAGAAATCATAAGTGCATTAAACAAACATAAGCTATTAAACAAGAGCTAATAAACAAGAGCCCAGGCAAATAAGTGAAGACAAATAGGCAAGTGCTAAGAGGAAGGGTCAGGGTAGTGTTTCCTGAAGAGGTGGGTTTTCAGCCTGTGGCGGAAGATGGGCAGCGACTCTGCTGTCCTGACATCAGTCGGAAGGTCATTTGGGGGCCAAGACAGAGAAGAGCCGTGACCGTGTAGATCGGCCCCAGGGGCCTCTGAGTGACGGGGCAACCAGTCGCCTCGAGGCAGCAGAGCGAAGTGGTCGGGCGGGGGTGTAAGGCTTGACCATAGCCTGGAGGTAAGAAGGTAGGTGGAGGAGAGCGAGCGGAGATTGTGACGGGAAGAAACCATGTGGGTAGGGGGAAGATGTAAGGGGGGAGAGGAGAGAGAGAGAGAGACAGTAGCACATGAAACATGAGAGTAGAACTGTTGTTCCGTGCTTATACTGTGTGCACCTTTTCTAGTCAAGTCAAATTACTTTTAATAATCCCCATTGGGTAACTACTACCTGGCAGGCATGTACTGTAGATAAGAGACCTCCATCATTTATTTTACTGCAGGCAAATATAGTATTAACAATGACAGGTGATGGAAACAAAGGTTTTAAAGAGAGGACTCTCACTAACAGGAAGCATAGTACATGTTTCATCCTCCATAAGCATTTTGCCATGCAACTCAGGTTTTGATGTTGGGTTTATCTATTTCTTGCAGAGACTACTTCCTTGGTAGTGAAGAACATTTCAGTGACCATTCATCCCCCTCCAATGTTGTTTTTATTCACTTCAGAGAGAAAGAATAGAAATGTAATTTTACGAGCACAAATATAGTAATACCGTGCAATTCTAATGCACATTCGCAAAAAGTACAAGCCGATAGATACCAATACTTACCTTTGTTCCCCAGATGCAGTACTGCTCACACTTCAGTCACATGTTTTTTTACACTGGAGGTTGTCTTTGATTCCAAGATGTGAAGTTTGGATGTAGCGAGACTCATGGTTCTCATGCTGACGGTGTTTCCTTTTTCCTTTCCACATCAGTTCTCATCCCTGCACGAACTTGGTTCAATACAGCAGGATGAATGTTCGTATGAGGTCAAATATGAGATATCTCGAGATGAATGATTGATGCAATCCTTCTACCTGGCCTTCACAGTGGCCTTTTTCCCCCCCAGAGGAACAGTTTGGACCAAATTCTTTATACAATTATTTCCCACTGACATTTGCTCCTGTGTATGGGTGCTTCAAAGTGATATTTTCTTGTGTAGAGGATATGTAGAACACTGTGAGCTCATTAACTCCAATCTAATTACATGGAAGAGTGACACTGATGTAGAATATGCATCAGACCAGGCATCTGAAGGATGAAGGACGGCCTGTGTGTACCTGCAAAGAAAAAATGAACCAAGCATAGATGCAGCCATAAACTACTTTATTCCTTGATTAAAGCGCCGAGACAAGGACGTGTTTTTAACAGCACTTCTGCTTTTAATTTATAATAATTTCACTGCAGAGTCTTGGTACAACGATGGAGCTGTATGTGATTTCTAGCCTGGGACCAGATGATGAAAATGACTGAAAAATCAATGCGGGTAGAAATTCTATATTTTTCAACCACCGGTAAGTCAGTAAATAAAAAAAAAAACAGCATAAAAGTCAGAGTACTGCCTCTTGACGCCTGTGGGGCCTATAATCACCGGGGAGAGAAAAAAAGTCAATGAGTCACACTGAACCTGAGTATCTTGGTTAATGCCATTTCATCTTCTTCTGCTCTGCCTTTTCTTCTAATGGGCCTGAGTGCTGCACGGCACCTGTGGAAAAGAACATCCCACATAGCAGACACTGCTAAGTAGCTATAAGTTCCTCTTGGCTACAGCCTGCAAGAAAAATAACTAAATTATCATCTTTTCTTGTGAAGGCCGAGCACTGAAAGCAGGCCAAATATCAATGGCCGGTCGACCTCTTTGGAAATGTCTTGACAGGCTTTGAGTGCTGGGTGGCTATTAGTGATGCAACCAGCAGCCCTAAGATCATCAACGATTGATTATTATTGTTAAGGACTCGGGCATATAGAATTAACCTGGAGGAATGGGCATCAGGTCAATAGTTAACTCATGAACCTAGAGGTAATGGTCGTCTTGGCTAGTTAAGGACAGGTAACACCAAGACCTCGGGAGTAACGATGACACAGCACAAACAAATGGGGATCTCAGGTGAAGAAGCAGTAGTCATTAATGCTAGCTCGATGATGTCATTATTTGGTTATTACCCAGCATTTTGACTATGCATTACATAATTGCAATATTATGGAACCAGCAGTAGAGCCTCCATGAACTGAGGGAGAATAGAACCATGTTAAGGATTAGTACTAACTCTGCAAACCACAGTAATGGCAGAAGTCCAAACTCCACCGGGAGACTGAGTGTTGTCTTATTGCTGCCGGGAATATCACATTCATGCATTTTGACTATTCAGAATCGGTTTCACTACGTCCAAATTTTTAAACCAACAACACAAATTAGATTCCAAAATATACTCACACTGCAGTTCCATTATTATTATTATTATTATTATTGTTATCGTTAACTCCTATTATTTAAAAAAAATGTCGATGGTGGCTAAAATTATTTTTCTTTCAGCTCTCTGTCCAGTATTGTTTTCAATAGCGTGTGTAAATAAAGTATATGCCATAACTGTGGTGTGGGTGTGCATTGTGACACTGATGTAAACAACACTCCGCTACAAGCCTGTGTCCTTCAACCCCAGCCGTCACAGTGAATAGTTCCTTCCCATCAGCCCTCAGCGGGAGGAATATTTTGAGGAATGTCAGACTGAAATGAACGGTTGCACAAGATCACAGACCTTGGCGCCAGTTCTTTTAGCTATAATGTATAAGAAATAAATAATAAAATGTTTCCTCCTGCTTCACTCGGCCTAATGCTGATCACTGACACAACTGGACGTTCTGGACACAAACATAGTGCATCAATATATCGCTGCTGCCGTGGGATAACCACCTAGGTATTAAGGATTACACAGTCCTGTATGGGTGGAGGAAATTCTACAACCACTGGACTTTAAAAACCCATTGGATGAACTCAAAAATGTATGGAGGTCTAGCTAAAGACAAATTGATTTTCTTTGTTTTCTGGAACATTTTGGAGATACAAGGTTTTCATCCAACAGTGATAATATGTTAAGAGAGGTTAACTAGAAAATGAGGTGGGTTAATTGAGTACAATTTAGTAGGGACCAAGCAGATTCCCTACATAATGCTTGTAGTGTGCTATAAAGCTTTCTGCAACAGCACATTTCACATCAGGAAGCGAAAGAAGACCATGACAAGAACTGTATTGTGCCCCCCCCCAAAAAAGGCTCCCACTGAGTGGGTGCTTTACTCATAAAAGGTGGACATTGAAAATGTTACACGACGTGACCTTCATCGACTGGAACATAAAAGTCATTGTCATCATCAGGCTCTAAATGACCAATCTCACCTTAACATCCTCCCGTGTAGTCAGGGCTGGTCAAAATGGAGCTGAGTGCCAATGGCATTCACAATAGAAGCATGAAATAGATATTGATCCCACTGTGTGTATTTCTAGCTAGCAGACAGGGATATCCCATGGCCTAAGGTTATATTCCCAGACTCCATCATGTACAGTTTCTATGTGTATACAACGGGGGGGGAGGGGGGATTCTCTAAAAGGGCAGCATGTGAACTACAGCTAAGCTAGTGACCATGTAAATGCAATGTTTTGGGTTTGAATCCAGCCTGGAAAATTTCGTTGCTCGTCATTCAAATTGTCATGTAATCCAATCTAAAAAATTGCAGGTATACACTTATTTTTGAACTTGCTATTTTTTATTTTACTAGATGCTCCATTTCCTCTAAAAAACAAATATATATTTCATTATTACTCTTTATTCTTATTTTATCTTTATTCTATATTTATTTAAGAAATAGGAAAGCATGGTATTTTAAGGATATCACCAATATTCTGATCAATAGTCCTAATAGTTGCTTCTCAATACTGTTTGGCATCCATCACAAGTATGGTAGGTTTTCCATCTGAAGACATTTTATCTGCACACATCAGATAATAGGAATAGGAATAGGAAGCAAGTGTTTTAAGATTTTATGGAAAGTGTGAAAAAATCCATGTGCCCTTAAATGATTGCTGCTAAGCCCTTGAAGAGAGGTAAGCCATACCCTCCAGGGTTGAATATCTTCAATATAGTGGAAATACTGCGGTAAAAAGACCCTCCAGGCTGGTTATCCGCCCCTTTTAGCTTAGAGCTCCCCAGATGATCCCTGTTATTGATGCCCTGTTAGAAACTCTTCAATCTGAAAAGGACACTTAGGACAAAAAGGGCAGGGGCAATCATATGTGCGTAACACCATTAACCGGGTTTATTTAACTTTACAAGAGACTCGGTAATTAATAATTAAACAAAATAAAGTATTGGCCCCAATTTTGTAATATAACATAAAGCTCTGAATTCAATATATCAATAACCATACTGACAACTAAAAATAATGAAATTACCCCAAAATGAGCCTGTTTTTCCATGTTTGGTTATATATTTTTGGCTATGTATGTATGCTTAGGGTGCACTAACTCACCAGCTAGTACTGCAGTATATTTGTGCTCATCAACTACACAATGGTTTGCCAAGAAAAACAAGATATCATTTCTAATTATCTTGTCTTTTAAATAAATGCCAAAATAGTTTTATCATTAATTGTTAATTAATCTCTATTTAAAAGCTTGTTATTCGCTAGTTTGACAGGTATGACAGCATTACCTGTGACATACCTATTATATATCTATCTCTTCAGAAAGTTCACTTTCTATCTGGAACAGAATATTTTACATGCAAATAAATATGTGGGATTCATCCATAACTGAAAGGCTTCTGAAATCCAGTATTATCAGTTCATCAAAGTAGTCAGAGTCTGACTCTTCAAACAGCTACTGTAATCTTGCAATCTTTTGAAAGTTCAGCCAGCTTTTTTCTTATTTTTGATTTATGTCATTCAAAGGGCATGGTGCAATTATACAAGTAGCTATTAACTGATTGGGTGTATTGAACATGAATTGTGCCTCTGCTCTTTGGTTCTCTCTTCCTGTGGACCGCAGTGCTGTACCAGAGTTAAACTTTCAACCACTGAAAGTGGTTCACCAGTTATTTATTTGTCTCGTCTCCACCAAATGGCATTGTAAGAGGCAGCATCAAGCAGTGTGACCTAGTTAAAACCCAAATGATTCAGACACAATCTTAAGAAAGTTTGAGGAACATTCTTGATATTTCAGTCTTTTGTGGTCAAACACAAAGTTGGCACATTTACAGGTTTTTTGTTCCATCATCGCTTTTATCTTCACCTCAGCTGTAATGATTTTTTAGAAACTTTTTTAAAAAAAACATCAGATCTCAGACTTAGTATCCCCATCTCTATTAAATGCTGTCAACAGGCCTCTTTCCATCGTGACATTGTTCCTAATTCATTCAAAAGGTAGCAATTATTTTGACGCAGCCTCAACCCTGAACAAATACAGACCAATTGTCAATTTTCCATTCCTTTCAAAAGCAACAAAGATACTTTCTCACTTCTGAAAAAAATACCACTTTCTCAATTCAAACAATACATGTGACTTTCTCCACTCTGGCTTCAGACAACAGCACAGGGCTGAGACAGCTCTAAAGTAATAATAACATGCTGATAGCCATGGACCAGGGTTCTGTATCAGTGCTCTTCCTCACTGACGTGAGTGTTGCATTCAATACAGTTGACCATGGCATCCTCCCTGACTGCTTAGAAGATCTAGACATTTAAAATCTTGCTCTTAGCTGGTTTTGCTAATAAATTAGCTCACAGATCCCAATTCATGATCCTACATGGTAACACAGCTATGTGTTCTAAGGTGTATTTCGGTGTCCTCCAGTTCTAGGTCCTCTGTTTCTCTGTTTCTCTTGCTCTCTGGATTTGGTTAACCAAAATCACACCAACATGTGCTAAGAAAAACAAAAAAAGTCACAATTATTTGGGTTTGTTGAACTTTGTAATTCATTTGAAATTCAATCTGAATCCACAGATAATTATTTTATTAGTGACAGAATCACTATGTTTTCCAGTAAAAATCTGTATAGAGCATGGCTCACAGTATTGTAATATCTTGACACATACTACTGAGTCATTTGATTCTATATGTTGTACATTAGACTAACCCTATCACCCTAAACCCTCACCTGTCAGCCACCAATTCATAAGGCTCCATCCCCTACAACAGAAATTGCAGTTTGAATTGCATCTTGCTTGTAAAGCATATTAAAACATTTTCTTTTTGTTGGAACTGAGAATATTTTATTTATATTGAATACTCTGTGTTGCCACTCTGTTGTTCAATATATATATATATATATAAATATATGTATAGACACTCACTGTGTCTGAGAGTTGTGCTCCTCGGTTTGGTCTATATGTGATCTCTTCCCAAGGTCTCTATCAAATCGTAGCCAGTGTATTAACAATTTCAGGAAACAAAACTGATCCCATTGTTTCGTCTCATCAAATGCCTCGTTATGAGTCAACATGTCGTACTGCAATTGTACTCAATTCAATTGAGTTTTTATGGTAGCTTTTGATTTTGACCAGAATCCTGTAGAGAAATGCCACAAAATCTTATAACATACATTGAATTAATGTTCATTTTTAATGCATGGATTACTGCAAGCACTGCAATTAAATGCATGCAACTATTTTGTAATACAGTACTTATTTGTGCTTCTGTTTTGCTGAGGTTTTAAGGCTATGACTGCAATGTCAGAATGAATGTAATATTGGTGCATCTGAAAAACCTTTTCTAGTACTGGAATTTTCCTTTTCTGTGAAGCCGCTTTACTGTTTCTGTTCCTCAACCTCCAGGTTATGACCGACTCCAGTAGAAGCAGCATTACAGAGGGCAGCAGGAGGATTTGCATGGTCGGACTGCCATGGCTTGAGGGGGAAATGATCAAAAGGACACTGCGTATCAAAAGCTACTTCATTTGGGAAACCGTAGCTTATATTCACTTTATACTGGCACAGAAGAAATCATCACCCTCTGTTTCTATGGGTTCCTATTGATTTATTTATACATTTTTTGTCTGAAAAAGAGTAATAAAACCTTGACAAATAAGGATCTAGAAAACTAAATATATTTAATGCGGGTTTGATATTAAGCTTTACTGGAGTATTTATCTTTTACAGTGATGTGCACAGGGGAATTCAGGCCTGTAGCACCACAGCTGCAGCCCGTGCCCTTCATCTCCAGCCTCCTCATCCTCCCTCAGCAGGAGAGAGGCATTTTGGTATGGCATCGTGGATTTTATGGTTGTACAGGATCCCAGAACTCGGCGCCATTTCGTCTCGCTAGTTTTGTATCCGTTACTATAGAGACACTGAACAGTAATGTAGCATCCTTCTCCACTCAGCAGTAATAAACCAGGTGGACCAAGACACAGATGAAAATTGTGAAAGTATATTTCTTAAATATATCTGGAGTTATTCATTTCAGTCTGTAAATTACTCATTACATATCAATTGCAATTTGCAATTTCTTTCTTCATTTTAGCAGAATAAAAGGATAATTGCACCTGTTATAACAGCAGGGGGGAAAGGCTTGAATCAAATCAGCTTGAGGATAGCTGCCATTTTCCACAGCAGACCAGCACATAACAGTATCCCATGCTTTCAAATTGTTCAGTCACAGTGAAGACTGAGTAATTTTTCTCACGAATCAGAGACCGAGTGAGCAAGGAGAGTGCAGCATATTGATGCAGAACCCTTTGTCCCAGTATTTGGCTTTCATACTGTTTGTTACAGAAGTGTGGAACAGTTACTGAACCTGCTCCTTCATGTTTTCCACTGTCACCTCATTAGCTGTAGTAGCTGTAAACAAGGTGGGTTTCTTGGCAAGTGTATTGATTGTTAGTATCCTCAAATGGCAAAAGACACAAGGGAGATGTTCTGCACTCTTACACAATTGTATTTTCTAAGTTATGTAGATGTGTGCAGTGTTCCTTCGCCGAATGATGAGAACACAAGAATGTAGAAATGTTGCATAAATAGCTGTTTGTGAGAAATGAAGCTTTAAATAATAAGAACTTCTGCTTTTCTCTACCTTGTCTACAGAATGTCCATGCTGATTGGTCAGGAAACACGGACACACACACACACACACACACACACACACACACACACACACACGTCACCTGCAATACATAACAGAAAAAAGAACCTATTTAGTAAAGGGTTGACCTCCACCTAGTGGCAGAATTGGCTCCACTTGAAATGCCTGCTAAGATTAATGACTGAGTCCCTGCTGCAAAGAGACAATGCTGTAGAAATAGAATAGAAACAGAAGACAACACAATACAATACAATACAATACAATACAATACAATACAATACAATACAATACAATACAACACAATACAATACAATACAATACAATACAACACAACACAATACAATACAATACAATACAATACAATACAATACAATACAACACAATACAATACAATACAATACAATACAATACAATACAATACAATACAACACAATACAATACAATCACATCAATAAAATAAGATTATATTTCCAAGCCATACCTGAACCTGACTCAGTGTTACATGCTTACAGAGGTTTGTTAGGTCATTATCCCCGTTCAATTTGGCCTTGGATTGTTTGAGATTC
>CABFOQ010041935.1:3991-18919 GCA_900660455.1 Gephyroberyx darwinii
TCACTACCGGAGATGGTATTTCTATACCTCAACTTGGGGCTGAAACTGGTTATTTATGAGGTAAAAAGAAATTGTAACTGAATTGAAACGTCTTTCTGCTGCTATGGTGAAATACAGCAATGACTTCATATTTGAAGTTACAAAGTTCTTAGAGTTCAAAAGCTTTGGCAAAGTAACACAATCATGCAGCTAAATAATGTTTTAATCCAGCATGCACCTGTGAAATATGCTTGATATGCATACACCAGCTTGCACTCATTGTGCTGTGGTCTGAAACAAGTTGAATCAGCCATAAAGAGTTGACCCAGATAAGTTGAAAGACGTAGTGCTGGAGAAGTCCAAGTTCATTGTCCACAATCTATTTGGGAAATTTTACCCCAAGGCAGATCCTGGGCAGGGACAACAGCTGCCCTAGCCAAACCTCAGTCTATTAATCACATACACACTCTGAAGAGTTATTGTACTGTTTTACGAAGAGGGTTTGGCGTAGTCTGATTTCCAGTTCCCAAGATTGAACATTGACACCTTACTCACAACATGTGGCAAATTATCAATCTGAAACAAGTCAATAAGTGAGCGATATGAGAATAAAGTGATTTTTTTTAATGATTGATTGGCTTTTTATTTTATAGAAATTAACAAACAAAAAAAATGCTGGTAATTGATGTATGGGTTTAGCAATCATGCTGGCAGTCAGGTCATTTCTAATCACCTAAGTAGTTAACGTATCGACCCGTTCTCTCCTCAGCCTCTCAGACATCTCTCTGCACTGTTGTGCTTCTTCTCTTCCAGAAAACCCCGGAAAGGCAAGGGTAAAGGCCAAAAGAGAAAACGAAAGAAAAACCACGACAAAATGAATCGCGATGCGTACGTCAGCTCCGCCTTCTCCCCCTACCTGCACCTGAGTGTTGCGCTTCTCATAATTAAGCTCATGTGGGAGGAGCTCATCTACCCTTTTTAATTTGCACCGTTTAATTTGCCCGTCGCCCTCATCAAATAGCATGTTGCTTTTGTGAATACCATGCCATGGGCTAGCTTTGTCTCGCCAGTCATTTTCTACTTTCGCAGAATCGAAGTAGCAATATCAGCTTGCAATGCTAAGCTGGCCTGTTTGCTAACCTGCTAACTTATCTTTATCACTAGCAACACTTTACGTAACTGTGATAAGCAAGGAACTACAGCAGAATCAGACTTGCTATCCACATCCCATCTCACAAGAAATAAACCATAACCCATTACTACCCCTTAAAACCCCCCCATCTGCTCTGCTCCCAACCTTAACCATCTCCCGAACCCCCGAGAACATCACACCCTAAGGATGTGATTGGAAGCATGGCTGGGATGAGATACAGGAGTGTATCCTGAGGTACAAGTTGCCCCTAACATCTGTTCTGATACAGAGTTAGTCGTATGATTGATAACGGTCATGTTTAAAGACGTTGGAATAAACAGATGCCAGATTGGCTGTTGGAGGTAACATGAACCTTCTGACAGAGCACATCTCCACCAGCATGGCTTTGCAGAAAAGCTCATACTATCCCGGTATCTGTGCTGGAATCACAACGGCCCTATGTTCGCTGTTGAGTCTGCACTGCTTTGCTGTGTCTCGCACCCGTCTCCTTTCCCCTCTCTTTTCTTTCATCCTTCCAAACAGGTTTTGCTTTCCCATACACCATGAGGGTACTTTTTATGTGATGTGAAGATACGAGAGATGGCTATCAATTGCGTGTTTTGTGGTATTGTTGTTTTTTTGGGTTATATAAACCAGCAGATTGTTTGGCCAGTTGTGTTTTTGTGTGCCGTCTTTGTTGCCTCCTTGTGCCTCCACAACAAGTGTACAAAAGGACCTATATTTGACTGAAAAGACATGAAAAGATGATCTCATGTTTCTTCAATGGTCTTAATGTGAAAGAATAGAGGTCTTTGTCAATGTATACCTCAAGATATCAATGGAATACCTGAGCCTTCATCTGTCCACCTCCCCCTCAGTGTATGGAAATGAAATAGTATTTTTGATTTCGTACTAATGTTTCAATCAGTTTTACTCTGTTATCTACATAATCTGATGTCTCTCTGTAGGAAAAGTAGTCTTCATTTTTCATTCAATAAAATTAGATCTTTCATCATGGAGCACCAAGCAGACCCTTGCGTCTTCTTTATTAGATCAATATAGACCAAGTGTAAGAGTGAAAGGGAGAAGTGAGCTGTCACTGACCTGCGTTTCAAAGCCGATGTGTTACATTACCTGCTTGCTTGTGCATGTCTAATACATAAAAAGCATTTATGAGCAATCCAATCAACGAGACAAGTCCTCCTTCTCCCCCTGCCCTCCTTGTCACAGCACAGGGTAGAGGCTAGGAGGATGGGGGAGTATGGAGAGGAAGGGTAATTTTGCTGCTTGAATGTCATTTTGCTGTGTATGTGTGTGGGAACCTGTGTGCAGCACCACCCAAGTGTGATATACAATACAAATGTACCTGTCGGGCAGTGACACTGGCTTGGGCGGGCGAAGCTGGAGCATATGAAAGGGTGATGAAACCTTTGTTTTGGGTGGTAATACTAGACTAATAATCTGTCTCTCTGCTTGTCTCTCTCTGTCTAGTGTCTGTGAGCCATGTTGTGATCAGTGCTCAGAGAGGAGGAAGCGCTTGTTCGTTCAGGACCCTGTAACTTGCCGGTGCTCCTGCAAACACACGGATGAATACTGCAAAGACCGCCAGCTAGAGCTCAACGACAGGACCTGCAAGTAAGTGTTTGTGGTTTGTACCAAAAACGGTAACACGAGCTTTCAGTGCTTTGTTTCTTATTTTAACCTTATTTTTCTGATTTCATTTTATTCAGATGTGACAAGCCTAGAAGATGAGAGGTGGGAGCACCAGATGTACAAGATGAAGGAATATTCTAGAGATATTTCACAGCACAGCACTTTGACCTTTGAACCGTAAGCTCTTCTTCTCTGTGGAAAGCATTCCCCGTGGACTGACTGAGACAGAACAAAAAGAAAGACTGAATGAACTGAAATTTCCTCCCATTGTATATCTGTGTCTATATAACATGATAAAAGAATTTGTATGCTGCTACGAAAACAAATAACTAAACCCATAAAACAAATAGCCGCCATGTGGTTTTGCATTTTACTTCTAACAGGCTTGTGATGCAGCTGTAGTCTTGTTGTCAATTCATTTTATGCAATTACATCACTGGATATGAGTCTACTGTGGTTGTGTGTCAATCATAAATTACAAAACTTCTCAATCTAAGATTTATATAACTGCTAAAAGAGTGGGTGAGGCTGAAGAGGACACGGGAGCACTCTTCTTTTCAAAATGATGGATGGATTGTCCATAGACTTCTGCTTTGGTAGGAGTGCCATAGCGCCAGGACAACCAATGGGAATCCGGGATCTGTCTCTCTGTGACATCACTTCCTTTCCTCGGAGGGAGTTGTGGGACTGATGTGGACATGAACAATGTTTTAACCATTGCGATCAGCTTGCAGGAGAGGAGAACTTGGGGTGCCATATACTTTTAAAGGGATACTGGTTATCAATATAGCCTATATTGGTATATCCTATGTGAAAACCACTGAAAACATCCTATACTGTAGTTTGATTCCATTTGAAAAACTGTGCCTCACAAAATGTACTGAGAAATCCTGCAAATGCTTCTTAAATTATTTTTGTTTCTTTTTTTTTCAGGAGGGGAAATTGTAAAGGTAGTTTTGTCTGCAGTTGAACACAATATAGAACACATTGATTACAGATCTTCTTCTCTGTACTTGTACATACTTAATATCCCCTTATGCCATAGCCCGCTCTAGATAATTTATAATGTTATAGAGTATTTTTCAGTATTCAGTCTCCTACCCATATTTAATTTGATCTATTTATATATGCAGTGTTATGTACCTGTGGCTATCTTATCCCCCGCCCCCATGTGTGAGGTCATTGATGGCTACTCTACCTAGTATGGAGACTCTCTGCTCTGTGCTTTTGTAAGAAACAAAAAAAAAAAATCAAAAATAATGTGTAAACATTCCCTCAATGGATCATTTGTATTGATGCCATCTGCTCTGGATTTTATTATCTAACGGTGTGGGTGCTGTGTGTGTGGGTGAGTGTGTGCGTGAGTGTGTGTGTGTGTGTGTGTGTGGTGTAAGTAAGTAAGTAGCAGACTTGTGCTTTTCAATTTTCAGAGCTCCAGGATGGAAATAAGTAAATAAAACTACTGCTACCAGCTCAGCATACAGTACCACCAGAACACCACCATTTTAAGTTTGATGATAACCGACTGCATACTTTCTGCCATCAGTCTTTGAATCCTCGTTATTAGTGTGCTTGCTTTAGCAGGAACACTTCTATTCCTGTTAGTTGCCTCTTCTTCAATATTAACATGTTTTTCTGTGTCTATGTAAAGTAGTAAAGCATATTTATTTTCAAATTATATTGTTTTTATATAAAATAAGGAAAAGGTTGCTGTGTTGTGAATGCTGTGTTTTCAAGAATTAGGGGAAATTTGAGTTTCCCATATTGTTTGTGTGCAGCAAGTTGATACACACACATCTAGTGAGAATCCCTGAAGAGTGTGTTGGGATAGAAAATATAACATGAGAAATTCCTGCACGCATTTCATGAAAGGTAGACAGATCTACAGCCTTATGAATAAAAGGGCATTTTGAAGCCGTGGGCAGTAATTTCATTTTTAAATGCACACGCTAATGCACTGCTCATAATGACAGTGAATGATATTGATAATAATGGTAACATTCCTACTGATTAGTCATTTAATCTGATTGAAAACAAGTTTCAGGTTGTGTTGTGCTGTTGTCTATTGTAGATACCTCTTAATGTGATACTCCACTGTCCTCCCTCCCCCAAAGCACATTTTCTTTTCACTTTCCCCCCCCTCAGAGTATAGTATCAGCTACAGAATATCACCCCTGGAGTGGGTAGGGATTTAATGACTTGCTCAAGGACACTTTAGCAGGGCAGATGGTAGGGCAACACAAGGCTTGATCCCAGGTCCTCCAGGGGAAGAAAGGTGTCTTTAATCACTAGGCCAACCTCCCACCGCTACAGCTACATCACATCTATCAAAGAAATATTGGATATTGGGGTGAAAGCAAGCTTCACTGTCGAGTAGCAAATAGGGGTTAGGGGTTATTCATAGGATCTAGCAAAGTAGCTAACCCATATGAATGTAGATTAAGGGGAGATTGTTGGGTCTTTGGCCATGTTTGTTTTGAAGCTAGCTCCCTCTTAACGTCATTGCTAGCTGTTTCCCGCCAGATTAGTGGCTAGAGCCGCTAACGCAACCGTGCAAATCATGCTTTTTACACGTATACCTGAAGGTATAGCCCACCATAATCCCTGTAAATCGTGGGGCCCTTTCACTGGAGAAAACACCCCAAAGAATTTCATAAACCATCTAATCTGTGATTTACCAAGAATCCAGTTTGCTTGTGGCGAGCTAGCTAGCCGTCTGTCTGCCCTGCTATGTAAATGTTAGCTAGCTGTGGTGAGCAAGCAGAAGGACTGGACTTTACTCCGTTGATTCAGTAGCAGTCTAGATCGCATTGGACTGTTTATAAAAGAGGAAGGGTCATTCTGACATGAGAGTACGAGTTAAGTCCCACTATCCCTTTACATGAACAATATACACATATAATAAAAAAGACTTGTTGTGGCCCTCAACATAAATTCAACCCTGTTACTGGAACAAGTACTAGAAAAAAGAAATTTTGCATTATGTGGGGAAAATATATGTTTATCTTTATTTTAGACATACCATGGAGTCCCATACCTGTCTACCTCATGAGTAATGGCTAATTTTGGCCTAACTAAGTTAATGTTATTTTCAAACCTGATACTTATTTGAAGTTAAGTAAAGGTAACAGGGTTGAGTAGCAGTAGCTAGTTGAAAAGTATCCATCATAAGATAGTATTGCCTCTGTAAAAGTATTTTAGTGGGAAGTATTTATTAAGCAAATCAATAATTCAATATATCAGTAATGGGTTTGGGTTATAGTTAGGTTTAGTTTAAGGTCTGACTCAGATTAGGGTTAGGGTTAGGTGTGATTGATAATGCTATCCCATGGCTCTCCCCACTTTGGCCGCCGCCTCAGCAGTTAATGGAAAGCCACCGGCAAGGCACAGGCTGTCACACTCCCCTGAGGTTCCCCCGTCTCAGCTCTACCCTTAGGGTGAATAAGGTTAAGTATAAAAACTCCAGAGGGGGGGTATTTGAGTTTCTGTTTCTTTTTCTTCTTTTCCAGTTCTTACGTAGTCCTTGTAGTCCGTTGTGACTCCTATTTTTGCAGTTGTCTTGTAATCTGTTGTCTTACTTTGTCATTATTTATAGACTTTTCTGAAATCTTCTGAGTCTCAGATTAGGGTTAGGGTTAGAGATTTCCATGTTCCATAATTTACTGTAAAGAAAGACTACAACTGTAGTGTAGACATTAATAAAATCAGTATAGATATGTACATAACACTGAATGCAATGTTTGCAGCTATCTAAACCACTATAAAAGACCTTGAGAGTGCAAGAGAACAGAGTATGCAGCACTGAAATGTAGCGAGACTTGCGAAAGGAGAAAGGCAAGGCAAGAAGCTATGATTGAACCCCTCTCCAGACAGCCCCCCATACTCCCAGAGCAGGCCCCGGCATTGGGTCCAGGACCTGGTTCTTCAAGGTCAGAAGAGAAATAGTTTTAGTTCATGAATTACATCGGTTATTTGAGAGTAAAAGACATTATAAAAGGAGAACAATGATTCTTCAGAGTTTATGAATTTTCCCCTTCAGTTTGAAAGCACATTACATTGTTATTATATTGTTGTTGTTACATTGTTACATTACAACATGATGAAATAACATGCTGCATTTTAATATAGTTACAATATAAATCCATAGAGATCATAACATAGCTATTAAATGCTGCTGGAATAAAAACATTTAGATTGTGTTACAATGTAATTGCAATGTGATTAAGAAGAAATGACAAACTAGAAATTACTGTGTAACTACAATGTAAGTAATCTGAGTGATTAGTGAATTGACACCTGATTGACTAAATCATTGTTTGTGATGTTCTGTGTTTTAGGTAACAGGGTGAACAAGAAAAAAAATCCAGAGATCTAAGAAAGAACTTGAATTTGAAGAATTAAAGAGGCAGTTAAAGAAACAAAAACAACAGACAGAAAAATGTCTAATGGCCGAAGTAAAAAGAAGAAATAAGTTATTGTAAACTGTAAAGAGGATAAGGTAATATAATCCATCCACTCAGCCCTGTTACCCAGGTTTCAACCCTGTTATTTGACTCAATTATGTTTTGCTTAATGTCTACTGTCAGAACTATCAGCTATTCTATTTTCTGAGAAAAAAATGTAAATTACAGACTTTTTAAATAAAAAAGCATTTGAATGTCCCAAGAGTTTCTTACCATGTCGTTTTGTCATCATTCATTTCTCAGTTGTATTGTAAATTTTAAACTATATAAACCCCCACAGGGAACTTCTCAATGTTACTGTGTTAAACTAAAAGCAAATTAATCATAATGTTATGCAATCTATAAAACACATTCCCACATGCCCCTAGACATATGTAGTGAAAGAAAAGATGAGCTACAGGAGAGAAAATACTACTTAGTGTTTACAGATTACACAAAAGATGTATCAGAGACTTATTTACAGGTGGCAACTATACAGGTACATCAACTTTGCTTTGCTTTGCTTTGCTTTGTGTGTGTGTGTGTATGTGTGTATGTGTATGTGTGTGTGTGTGTCTGTGTGTGAGATGAAGTGCCCATTTGGATGTCTGTCTTTCCATTCACTTTCCATACACTTCCAACTTAAAATACCACAGCATCACAAACGACTCCTCAGAAAGCTATGTCACCCCAACACTACTCCTCTAACACTCCTTTAGGGTCATCATTCCCATTTGGACATTCACTCACTCAATAAATTTCCACTCAGGCTTGTTATATGAGAATGGTGTCGCAAGTGTTTCATTATGTTTTTCTTTTACCATTTACTACTGATGCAACTCTGTTTTTGTATTCACTGACTCATGTGATAACCAGAATGAACTTGTTTCAAAACCACAAAACATTGGGTTGCTCTTCATCTTGTTGTTATCTTGTCATAACAATAAGGGCAATAAAAAGGTTTTGTGTATTTTTATGTAGTGACGTTGCTAAGAGTTTTAGATTTCTAAGGGGATTCAAGGCAGTTGGAGGAACTTTATCTCATATAATGTGCAATAAAAAGTTATTGTAAATGTAATAAAATAATATGTCATAAGAATTGACACAGTGTCTCTTGAGTGAGAAATGGGATAATGATTTGAGCCACAAAATGACTGAATGTGGATCAGATTTAGGAGTAAGGAAGGATGGAGTGGAAGTGTAGAAAAGAAATGAATGTGGTGAGAGGTGCTCATCCTGTAACTTTAAGAGCACCAGACGACGTGCTCCTGGGCAGGTAAATCTTGTGCTGATGTCAAAGGAAAGCAAAATCACGACTCAGCACGACTCCTCCCTGAGGCGTGGTATGTGAAGTGTAGCCTGGCCTGCGTGCTCACTCACATGTACTATGTCTTTAAGGCATCTGATCTATATTTACCCACATTTCTGCCTAATTGTGACCCTGAAAAAGATCCTCCATGAGTCATGAGGCAGGGAAAGAGAGGGAGAGGGAGGGAATAAGACTGAAATCACTTTAAAGTGGGATCAGTGGGACTGAGTGGAAAAGAGACTAATTGAACTGAAGGGGGGAGAGGAAAAGAGGATAAAAATGGAATGGAGTTGGAGAGCCTGATAGAGAAGGAATAAGAGAGAGGGAGGTAGAGAAGCAGAGAGCTGATGAAGCATTGCATCACTTTCTTATTTAACACACTGCACTGGGTGAAAGTGAGAAAGAAGTCACTCTCTCTCATCCCGTTCAAAAATTTTATTTTACTTTTATTTTTATTGCATTACATCTCTGGAGCAGCAGATGCTGAATGGTCTGCTAGTCCAGATTGTGACTGTGGGGGTTTTGAAGATCTGGCTGCACCCACTCACCCCTCACATGGGTAGGGTTAGTCCAGCTTACACTCATTACCACCGTATTACCATTCACCACGCGTTCCTGTGAGTGTGTGTTTGTGTGTGTTTGTGTGTGTGTGTGTGTGTGTGTGTGTGTGCTTGCCAGTGGCACAATTCATTGCTCAGTAATAAGGAGAGAGTTGGCTGCCAAAACTCAATCTCACATCCTGCATCAGTGCAGCATTTTGATTCAGCACTAGTTAACCTTATTAATGAATGCTACTGTTGTCAAACCTGGGACAGCGCACATCTCTGGGATTGCAAATACCTGCTTGAACATAATACATAATAGCATAATGTGTTAGTTTTCAATACAGAGCAAGAGTTATTTTTGGGGGGCAACACAATCTGAGTTACTTTCAAATATTTTAAGATGGTGTAACTCAAGACAGACTCAAAACCATTTCAATATTTTATTGAACACCATAGTGAAATGCTCTTCGCTTCCCTCGTCACAGGGAGGTCAGGGTGCAGAGTCAGCAACAGAACAATGTTGCTGGAGCTGGTACGGATTCAGTGTCTTGCTCGAGGGCACTTCAGCAGGGCAGATGCTTGCTTGCTGCAATTGTGCACAGTAATCCGAAAGCGTTATAATGAAAAAGATTACATGTGTCTGCAATGTCTGCAAGATCTGCAAGTGAAGTTAGGGAATTACTGGAGAGTAGCGAGAAAGGTTTATGTTTGCACCAGACAGGTCCAGCCTTGTTGCAGAAGCAACATGGGCTCAACATTAAATCCCTTGGCAGAACTAACTTCCAACTTGAAACTCAAACTGAAAACACATGCTAGGAAGTTAACTTGGGAAAGCATGAAATATCAGGCGAGGATTAGGATATTGGGCAACACTGATTCACTCTTTCATTCACTCAAAAAAAAAGAAGTGATTGAGGGTCGTTGATTTTGGCAAATGTTGTCCCACGATGGTGGATAAAAGAATGCTTTCATAGTGAAATCTGACTCACCTAATCCGAAAGTCCAAAAGTGAGTTTCAGCTATATCTCTGTGCATGTGTTTGCATGACGGGTATTGTTTGGTTACTGACCTAGCTTAGGTTTTTCTTACTTTATCATACTGCAAAAGGCCTCAAGGGAACATCTATCAAGTATCTATCAAGTAACCAGGGCTTAAAAAACAATATAACGTAATCAGGTTAGAACAAAATAAACATTTTACAGTCATGTATGCAATATGCTGAAAACACTTATTCATGTGTGATGCTGTTAACCGGAATAAAAGGATTCATGTCACATAATGATAACTGTAACATTAGTGATAGTTATAAGTGGTGGATGTGGTGGGCAAAAAGGCTGGAAATACTCAGAGCCATAGACGCACAACTTGTTCTATCATGATTCTGGAGATGCTGGGATGTGCATTATTACATTGATGAAGGCACGCCAAGACGTGTAGATCCCGGGACATTTGGGAGTTTGGAGATAAAACTGAAATAATGCTTCTAGTGAAATCTTAATTGCAGATGAAGAATTCAACTTTTTGTTAAATATTACACAGAGCGAAAAAATAACGTTAACCGGTGAATAGAGATTTCAAATGACAATTTCTGTTCGGGAACAATTGAAGATGATTACGTTTCCGTTTTCGGTACTGTTCATTTCCAGTTTCCGTCCTTCCTATTCCTAGACATCCTTCCTATTGTCTAAGAACCACCAGTTATCATGCACAATACAATAGGCATAGAGCTAAAATAAAATAGCAATCTTATTTGTTTTGGGTGTTGTTATAGGATTCATCATACTATCATTCCAACTACTATGTTTAACATTGTGCATCTACATCAGTTGGAAACATCATCAGTCTCTTCCCTGGAGTTTTTAAATTCTATATAAATCGGTCAGTTTGCTATTAAGAACATTTTCCTATAAATAACAAGTTTGCTTGACTTTGTTTCAAATAAAAAGAAAATGTATATAACAACCTTATATAAATAAGAGCCCAGGCCTATACTGCGGGCTCCTCCACAATGTAAACATTTTGCTCTTTCTCCCACATATCCTGTAAATCTAACATTTCTACCCGACTCCTGCACAAGGTATTTAACAGAAACATACACATGAGGAATGATGTGATGTGTATCTCTTATCTGTCATTTAGATTATATTATTAGATTATCTCACCCTGGTAATGTATCTATTCTCAATATAAATCTTAGAGGAGGTTAGTGCCACGTTGCACAGACACTCTATGACAAGGGTTGGAGCTGGCTGCAGTCATTCGGGCAAAGTTGATGCCTTCCTCTTTCTCCTCCCTTTCCCATCCACCCCCCTTTCATCCTACGTTTCTAACCCCCCCTCCCATCTCTCTATTTCTCTCCCTTGTCTATGACTCAATTCTCTGATCTCGCTCCCCCAGGCTGACACAACGATTCTTTTTTTATTTTCTGAATGCCCACAACAAACTTTGACCAGAACATTAATATCTTCTGAATTCCCACAACAAACTTTGACCAGAACATTTTGCTGGCATTGGCTGCCCAAGACAATAAACACATTGGACGAGTGCTGCGCTGCCTATCCTTGACTTTTCCCTTAGTGAACAGAACTCCTGCCCCTCCAGCTCTCACGTGGTTCTGACAGGACTACGTTTCACCTACAGGAGAGACTCACTGTTGTTGGGTTTACTGTTTTGAAGCTCATTTTGGGGTTGGGGTTAGGAAAATAATTCCTGTATTGAAGTCACATCCAACTCTTTCAGAGTGTACTATCAATGATTATGATTGTATTGTATTGTATTATGATTGATTGTACTTCTAGTGTTAAAATACACAAAGATGACAAATTTTGCAACATGATATTAACAATGAAGTCAGGTTCCTGCCTCAGACAAGTACAGCTACACTAGTTATCCAAGATTTATGGCTGGTTTAAATTCGAGACACCAAAATGTGCTTCGGGCCACGGACTAGCCTAATTAGCCGTGGCTAATTGCTGGTAACGTGTGGCTCACAGAGGTGGAGACGTGGTGTCCAGGAGCGGTAGACATTTCTGAGAGATTAGCAGTTTGAGGGGCCACTGAGATTAAGACATTCCCTGCATGATTTCTGTGAAACAGGCCTATTCCTGACCACTTAAATCATTTACATGTGATTACCTTAGCTTTGCTGAGCCTCTCCAGTCAACCAACCTACATGTGAGAGGATTGGGGTACGGTGAGCTTAAGTTCTGCTTCTGAGTGTGTTATGTGTCGTGTGTGTATGTGCATACACCCTCTTAAAACAAATCATAGCGCACTCATAAATGTTCAAATGTAAGTGTTGGTCCTGGCCTCTATTTTTAGTGTGACCCCAATAGTCAGTGAGTAATTTGAAGCCGGTGTGTGTGTGTGTGTGTGTGTGTGTGTACTGGATGTTGTGGTTGGTAGCTGTTTATAGTCAAGGTGTATGTTTCTCCAAGTGTTTAAATGCATATGTATCGCGTTGCTATACAGATTTGTTTGTGTATGTGTCTGACTGAACACAAGTCTCTTTCTATTCCTGTTGCTGCCCGGTGTTCTTCACCATCATTCATCATCATTCCCTTTAATAATGGACAAATCTTCAGCCTTCCACAGAACAAACCACAACACAACCAGAATATGAAAGCTCCCGTCTTTATTTACCTCTGTCAAGTGTCTCTGATCTCCTGAAAAACATGTATGAAACAGTAGGTAACGAAAAACACCATAACGTAACACTCCAGACTCCAGTAACACTGCTTCCTCATTCAACTCATATAATGTGTGACCTTGTCGCATTATGTCTCATGTTGTGATCATATATTGCCTATACATGAGGGTAATATTCTAAAACACTAAGTGGATTAGGTGTAATCTGCTTACTATGCGATATTTAAGGATTTCATTTTCATGGATGGATAGCTACAGCCAAATCCATTCAGGAAATCTAGTACACCATCACTCAAAGCTGTACTAGCCTGTAAAACTGCATCACATAGAAGAGCCCACTGCTGCATCACAGGGCCCTCTGCTGCATCATAGGACCCTCTGCTGCATCACAATGGCCACTGTGACATCATAGGACCCTCTGCTGCATCATAATGCCCACTGCTGCCTCACAGGGCCCACTGTTGTTTCACAGGACCAACGTCTGCATCACAGAGCCTTCTGCTGCATCACAGAGCCTACTGCTGAATTACAGGGCCTACGTCAAACGCATTGAATCTGTTTGGGATTACTTGTATCGTGAGAAGCAGAAAATGCCACCAACTTCTAAGACTGAACTTTGGAGGTGTTTACAAGAAGCATGGAAAAATATCCCTGCAGATTTCTTGTAATGAAGGCAAAGGATGGACACACTAAATATTAATTAGTGGAGGCTTTTGTGTAATTATGTTTCCTGCCTTTTTTTCTGACACTAAAAAAATAAATAACTTGCACTTAATGGTTGTTTTGACTGGAAATTAAATAAACAAAAGGGTGGTATCTGACTTATATATATATATTTCTATCTATGTAACATATTTACAGAAAGTGCAGGAGTCATTATATGGATGGCTTGCTATTTGCTTAGTCAGATTTATAGGTAGAGGTACCATATGTACTGCACGTGAAGAGTAAACTCCAGTTCCTAGATCACCAACATTACAAGCAGCCATTAGTAAGGAGTGTATGTCAGACCCATGGCGCCCTGACAATAGATGTAACAAAATATCCCTGTGAATGCTAAGAAAATAAGGGATTAAGAGCAGAGCAGGAAAGGTAGAAAGTTTTTGTTTTTTTTCCAAGGATTATATTAGAACAAGTAGAGACGGAAGATATGGGAGAGGCAGCATGTCATTCAGGAGCAAAAGATTATTAGTATTATTCATCCATTGTCTTTACCCACTGTGGTGGCTATTCCGTTTCCAAGTTATAGCCTCTGCCCCAGCAATAGTAGAGATTGTTTCAACGCACCTTCTTTCTTGAAGATCCAGGCACCACACTGATGTTTTCTGTTTTCTTAGTTCATTTGTTTTAAGGAAATTATAAACTCAAATCTACCAGTATAAGGCCATACACTAAGGAGAGGATCTTAGCGGTATGTTCAAGTGTGTGTGTGAATGAGGAAAGATGATAAATGTTGAAAATAAATGCTGAATGTTAAATGTTAATAGATGTCAAAAGATATATGCCAGTATAAATCAAAATAGGTGGTTGAAAAACTGTGTTTGCTCTCAGCTAAAGCCAGGACTCCACCCTGGCTCAAGCCTTTCGACTTCCCTTTGTGCCTTAGCACCACACCCCAAACCTAAGCCAATCAGTGGCCAAGCAGCTAATCTAGATCAATAAATCAAAACTATAAACAAAAATATGGGAAGTCTTTGAAATGATATTCTTCAATGAAATATATTCTTCAAATATAAACAAAAGTGCTATTTGGCTCCTACATTTCCCGCCCCTAATTGTGGCTGTGATTAACAAAACAATTACTTCAACTTCCATCTTCAAGGAGCCTAAACTTAAATCTTCCTTCCTTTTTTTTTTTTTTTTTAATCTTCATATGAATGCTTCTTGCATCAAACATAGCTTAGTGATGGGTCGTTCTAATGTGCTTGTCTTTGTCTTGAGTAGCACACTTCTTACTTGACCCTTTGCATCTGGTAATGGTTTGATGACTCTGGCCATCAGCCAGGAGTTGTGTGGAGCAGTGTCATCCACTATGAGCACGACATCATCGGCAGCGAGATTTCTCCTTGGGATATTCCATTTCTGGCGTTCCTGCATTAAGGGAAGATATTCTTTTATCCATCTTTTCCAGAAAAGATCTACTAGGTATTGGATTTGCTTCCATCTTTTCCTGGAGTACAAGTCCTCTTTGCAAAAGAGTCCAGGTGGCATGATTGGCTT
>CABFOQ010041938.1:0-13424 GCA_900660455.1 Gephyroberyx darwinii
ACACACACACACGCACGCACACACACACACACACACACACACACACACACACACATACACACACACACACACACACACACACACTATCTGTCTGTCTGTTAACCTGTCTCTCGTTCTGTCCACCTCATGTCTTTCATCCCATGCCCAATATTCCTATAGTGTCTCTGTGACCACCTAATAATCCCATAGGGGTAGGTCCTGTGTATTGTGTCAATAATGGTAATGGTAATTTTATAGTATTATAGTACTTTAGGGTATTTAATCTCCTATTGCTTCACTATAATATCCCTATAGTATTACTGTAGGGATTGGGGGAAACCAGGGACCCGGGAGCGTCATCGACTGGTGCCTTCGTGCTCAGGTTGATTCCTCCACCTGAAAATGACATATCACCTTCTGATTGTTGTATCAAACTTTGATTGACACATTTGAGGGTTAGTAGTCCAACAATTTCCAAGATTAAAGAAAGTAAAGAACTGGTCTAGTCCTATGTGGCATCTATCCTCAAGGGTTAGGTTCCATATTAACAAGATGTGGCCTACAGCAGGTATGGGCTTCATAAATGCAGACCATGTGAAGAATGTGAAGATCTGTCATTCAGGCTAGACCAAAAGTATTCAGCGTATTATCAGAGTTACAGTAATTTTGATACACAGCTCCTGAACCGATTGGATTCCAAAAGGCAATTACACATTTTACTCAAAGTTATCACCCATTTCTTATCCATCTGAGCATCAGTTAACGTTGGGGCCACTCAGCTTAACACATACAGGACCTATTGGGCTGTCTTCATGTTCAAATGAAACTCGAGTTTTCCTCTCATACGATTTGTGTAAGTAACGTAAAGTCATCAGTCATGAAAGCTGCAGCAACACTTGATGCCGTTCATGAGTACAACGTTAGTGTTCGTTCCCTGAATTGAATCGGCGTGTTTAGATCAGGCAAACTGTTGGCCTACTAAAACGTCATTCTCATGCGGAGGAATCGGAGGACCCGATAGGCTGGTAGGCTGAACAGATCTGGTACCGGATCTAGACCATGGGCTGGGAAACCAAAGGGTCCCTGGTTTGAGATGCTCCCAGTTCCTACAGTAATACTATGAGATAAGTCATCATGGAGACAGCGGTCCACAGCTGGAGCTCACCCTCCATGGCTCCTGATGTTGATCCATCTTGTCAGCGGCGCCATAAGAGAGGCTGCCTCGACCACGGTGGCCACTGACCTGCCTCTGTGGTCGAGGCGGCCTCTCTTGCTACCTTCTCTCGGCAGATGAAGGACTTGACTTGACTCACATTTCCCAGGTTAATGTGAGTGGAAAACACTAGTCACAGTAGTGTGAAGCTCACTGTGTTGCACATGGCCAAAATACCTCTTCAGGTTGGCTTCTGTGGTAACCTGAGATCTGTGAGGCTGGAAGATTCATTCATGTATCTACAACATCAGAAAAGCCAGACCAGCATGAATGGGTTTTCATTCATGTCCTCCCAGCTGACCTGCAGCACAGTGAGGACGGAGGCATCTGCGGCCAAACTGGTGTCACTGGTGTGTCTTTACGTCTGGTGGGCAGATCAGACGTTGTTGTGTTGACAGCCCATGTATTCAACGTAGATGTGGATGAATTGATGCCTGATTGATTTCATATTTTAGTCTAATGGTTGACGCACTAGCCTACACAACCCATTTCTGTTCATGTGTAAAAAGATGCGGAGCCAAGAAATGCTTGTTTCTCCATTAAATTCTTTAAATGTGATTTTAAAGAATCTAGTGTAAAATAACTCCATGAGGCCAGTGACCTGTCAATGAGGCCAATATCCTAAAGTGACTAAATTCATCTCAGAGGCATAACTGTGGTGTTGGACAGCGGCACCATGTGCATCAACGTGTTAGCAATATGCCACCAGTAGGACTGTGTAGTCGTGCACATTTACCAGATGTACCGTAACAGATACAGTCTAGTGACCTTGGGAGTATTTTATGGTGTTTTACCTCCTAAGGTTCTCACCCCTGGTCCTCGGGATCCAGACTGCTGCTGGTTTTCTGTCTTACCACGTAGTCGGTGGCATTCATCCTCTCAGCTGTAAAGGAACCCAGCAGGGCTCTGGGACCGAGAACCGCTGTGATAGGGAGCTTTAGTGTGTTTACTGTATTTGTATTTGCTGTTATATCACTGTAATGTTCCTATTGGGTCATTAATGACTTTATTTGTCTTTCCTGCTTTATGATATTTTTTCTGCATCACTATAATATTCCTATAATATTCCTTTAGGGTCTCAAAATGTCTGTGGTACTCTTCTATAATATCACAATAGTCTTTCTAGAATATTTCATAGTTTTACTGTTATTTGTGTCTTTCTAAAATGTCTTATAGTGCTGCTAGGATTCTTCATATTAAGAGGCAGTGTGAGTAAACACTTTCTACCACAAAATGGCTGCCCTCCTACACAAACTGCCCACACAACGGATAACGGGGACATTGATAATCCCCCCCTATTCACGTTCTAGTCGACCTATTTACCGAGACAAAACAATGAGAGGAAAATTATCGGCCTCTCTAATCCACATTCCTGTGTAGTTAATTTATCTACTCTCAACAAAAAGGGTAACGGCGGTGTAGGCGGACTGAGCAGAAGACAAATGGATGACTTCCGGTGAAGACGGCTCACTTGCATTTCCCAGAGCTCCTTTTTGTCCAATTACCTCGTCCAACAGATCAATTTTGGCCATCACATTTTGCTGCAAGTATTGATATCTGGGCCCAACAGGTCACTCTTATCTGACAGGATTTCAGTGTGGCATTAATCGCATTTTCTGAACGCTGATTGTGACGCCACGTGGAGAGTGGGGGTTGCGGGGAATAGTCAAACAGTCTACGGAGCTTGCAGACGGATCCCGAAACACAAAATCTCAACTGCTTTTAATGTGAAACTTCCAAACAACCAATTCATGAATGCTACGTGCCTGCGGGGTGTGTTTTTCTTCCCTCCTGCTTTTCTTTCTCTCTCCCCTCCCTTGTTTTCTCTTTAGGTACTAGCGACCTGATTGGTTTCCACCTGTGCAGTCCAGACATGCTGCTCATTGGGTCCCTCGGACTTCGAGTCGGCCAATCGTCACCCGGGGCCCTCAGTAAAAGGAGCACTCCTGCAGAATTCTGGGCTTTCTTCGTTTGCTGCTCCTAGCCTGCATGAGCTGTTTGTTTGAGATTTGAGACTTGTAAAGACTAGTATTAAAAAGGTTTGTGGCAGGAGGTTGAGGACAGTAGGTTGTCTAAAAACACTAGGTTTGTTGGTTGGTGCCACCCTTGTATTCTTCTTGTTCTTGTTTTAGATTAGCGGGTTAGGTCTTTTCTTTGTGTTTTGGTTTTCAGGTATAGGGATTAGCTAGGCCCAATTTTGTTATATTGATTTCTATTTCTTGGCACAACCACTTTGTCTCGTCCTCCACCACATTTGAGACCCTTTTGTTATGTTGAAGTATTGAGAAGCCAGCCAAGAATAAACTGCTCACTTTCACTTCTTCTCTGACTCCCTCAAATTGGTTGTCGCTATCGTCCCCGTTTCTCACCAAGGGGAAGTAACAATGAACAACTGGGGAGACTCAGGTGCGATGCAGATATGAAAAACCTAAGGTAGAATCGCTGGAACTGGCTGCTAATGACATTTGGAAAAAGAATACAATAACCTCCTTTCTGAAAAGAAATGTCTTCTGGAGAAAACACAGGAGGATCACGGCAGGAAATTCAATCTACGCATCCACACCGAACCAGATCTGCAGCCGCTAATGGAAACTGATGCGTGATAATCAGACTGCCGAGTTTTCGAAGTGAAATAAACTTTTCAAACTTTGCTCGGCAAAATGAATGGGAAGCGGGAATACCACAGGCAGAAGATCGGCATTTACCCTGACAAGAGCGCCACGCTTTGGAAACTGCAATCAGCCATAAATGAGATCAATCACTTCCTATCCATCCTCTCAACACCGTCTATACAACAAGATACATGTTTTCAAGAAGCCACCAAAGGGAATTATTACTGTAAGATACCTTGAACACAATCTCAGTCATCAATTCATACATCAGAAATTCATTCATTGGTTTTATTTGACCCCGTGGAGCGAAGCCAACCACAGCTTGCCCCTGCACCCTTTTGAGATGGTGATGATGTAACCGTAAAGCTTTCGGGACGTCCGTGCACAAGGTGGGAACAACCTCTGGTCACAGATGGCCCAATACATTAGAGAAGTGACAGATACATCTATTCCCTGACGTCTTAACGTCATGTTATCGGATGACAACCCAGAGGTGGAGGTTGACCCTGAATTCTGGGTCCTTCTGTGGTCACCTTCATCTGAAATGTGTCTGCTAAAAACCCCTCAAGAGCAATGGGGAGAAAACAGAGGGAATCAACTCTTCAGACTTTATGAGGTCAATGTGAAGATGTTACCATGTGACATATATAGTCAGCCCCTACTATTTGGCTCCTGCCTCCATGGCTTCAGCAGGAAAATACTGCGTTTTCTTTGAGATCTTTCTCTAATCTAGTCATGGTTTCATGCATGGAGACATAATCCGTTAAATGACACTCATTTGAGATCTTTTGGAGATCTGCTGTGATCAGAGTGAGATCAGCACGAGATGATATGTGATTGTTTCTTGAGTTGAATTGGAGAAACAGGAGAAACTAAATGCCTTTAGTCTCATCTGAGTGTTAAAAGCTCATTTGCTCATCTTCTTGGATTTTGCTTTCCTATGGGAACTCATCACTTAACCTTGCATTAGCTCAGAAAAATAATGGCTTGCTCAAAGAATGTTAATTTTGAGCTTTAAAACACCAACAACTTCTCAACATTAGCGTGAGGAAATATCTCAAGGGATTATGGAAGTTATGATTCTTTTCTTTTCCTGTTGTGTGACTCGCTGCGCTGCCTGTCGGACAGCAAAGCAATAAAAACCATGTCACAAAAAATAATATAAGACATAAAAAATAATGGTAAAGAAAATGTGACATTAATTCTTTTAGCAGCCCAGCATCGTATGGAACGGTGACACGAAGATAACAACGTGCTTTTCTAAAACTGAGATGCAATAGTTCTGAAATGAACGAGAAGTAGTACTAGTTGTAGTAGTAGTAGTAGTAGTAGTACAGTGTTAACCAGTCTTCTCTTCAGCCTCTCTCCCTCTTCAGCTCGTTAAGACTAATTAGAAAGCCATGAAATTCGCTGATGCAGCAGGAAGTGACACGTACAGTAAGACGGCGGGGTTTATCTGCGGCGGCACGCGAGCAACATCAAACGCTCTAATCCGAATCCACGCGCCGCTCGCCTGGCGATGGGCTGAGGTGATTACTTCACTGCCCTTCGTGCGATAACACCTCTCAGTGATTGGAGTCTCAGGAAGCACGGGGAGAGATTTGGAGGATGATGACGGAAACAGACGCGTTTCTGAAAGATTTGACTCCTGATACTGTAATTTCCAGCGGGAAACTCATTACTGTACCCGTTGGAAGGAGCTGGTGGTCAGGCTCACTGTGGAGTTCAGGATGCTGAGTGGATTCATCACTGTTATTTTTCTCATAAGGCCTTTCCAGAAACCTTGTTGCCCTGTCTGTTATTTATTCCATTGGTCTCATCCTCATGGCTCTGTCTTTTACTAATTCACTTTTCATCTATTTGCTCGTTTTAATTGTCCTTGTTTGAGAAGCATTTTGTAACTTTGTTTTGAAAAGTGTAATATATCAGGTCAGAGGTCAGAGGTCAGGATCAGTTACACAGTGTTTTAATTGGCTCCTCAACATTAACGTTACATGGATTCTGGATGTAAAACATTTGCTTATCTTGTATATGTTTGCAAATGTCGAAATAAAAAATTATTAAGATTCATTTGAAACTTTTTTGTAATATTTGATGAATTTAATTTAAAAAAATGTATCCGGCCACATAAATGACAGCGTATGCCTTTCAAAATACGGGGGACGTAAGCCATGTTTTGATGTGTATAATTGTTCATGTTGTAATTTGTTATTTGGTTTATTAGATAATATTTTGGGTGCTTTAATAGTAAATTTAGATTTATAAATGTGTATTTTTGGGATGTGACCAGAACAGACCACTGCTGAGATGGTAACTAGAGTTTATTCTGGTTAAACAACCAAAAACATCTTTTAGCAGCTAGCGGTAGTTAGCATCAGGATGAGTGGGCATGCTGATATTTATTTAACATTACCTGACAGAATAAGCTCAGTAAGTTCAGATGATGTGCTTCCCTTCACAGCAGCAGAAGACTGTTTGATCTGCTCTGCTCACATCACAAAAATAGGTTCAAGAACCGAACCACTTAGAAATCAAAATTTACTTTGAACACACAGTAAACAAACACCAGCAGGTCGGCTGGGCCGCTTGATCGGACAGAACAAGCATCTGGTATTTTGGACCAACATCCCTGATCCAGCTTGGATTTGGTCTCTTTGCTCTCAGCTGTACGGTGACGAAGCCAGTCGGCTACTTGGTAGAGGAATATGAGGTCTGCCCTTTTCACTCCCTCTTCCAAATGAGAGACTCAGCTGTTAGGCCGGAAGTCATGTTATCCAAATAAAGCCTGTACAGTAGCACATCATGTCTGTACATACTAGTACTACTACACACAACACACAACTACTTAGAGCCTACACCACCAAGACCAAGTGTCTTTGATATATTTTAAAGCGAGGCAACAACCATATCCCAATTATTATTACACATGTGGCCCCTGAGGCAGCAGCAGCAGCAGCGCTGAGACAGCTTGGGGCTCGAGGCCCAGATAACAAAACAAAAAGTGAGGTCTGGTCTTCCCATCCCACAATGCAAACAGCTTCAGATGTTACAGCTTGTTTCAGCCGCTACGCGTCTTCTCTTCCTTCATAGATTGCCCTCGTCTAAAACATCGTTGCGCTGGCTGTTCAGTCGGAGCGGTCGGACACGCCGGACCAGCAGCCTGGTTACAGCGATGTTGCCTTCAGGTCAAACATACATTATTTCTGTACATTAAAGTCTCTAAAGCAGCCAGGCTCATGAAAGAATGATGCTTCTAATCCGCGGCCTCCTGCTTTCCATACAGGATGGTGAGAGAATGAATAAGTGATAACTGCATTGTGCCCACACAGCACTATTGTACCCATGCAGAGTGGGGGGTTAACTAGAGACTGGCTTACAACCCTCAGCGCTCATAATCACTTCCTATGAGTGTAAATCATAGATGCGGAGGAGAAGGGATAGAAGGGGAACGTCCTATGGCTCAGTGGACTTGAACGCACACCGCTCAACTGATGCTGTATGTTTGAACGCTGTCACTTACGTTTACATTGTAACCGTTTAGCTGACGACGTTTCCACCGCGACGCAGCCGTTCAGAGCTTCCCAGTTGCCTAGCGTCGAGACTACAGGAAGAACTGTGCTGCGAGGACGGTGGCATCGATGGTAAACTCTGAAGTCATTTGATTGTTTTGTTTTTTCTTTTCATTTTCAATGAATGCTACCTAATTAGCTTTGATAACTCCTTATGAGAGGCAGTGCCAAATACCACCAAACCACCAAATACATGATTTAACTGTTCACAACTATGTAGCTGCAGACCGCTACATGGATGCAATCTGAGGTCAGAACACCGGTCAGAACAATCGGTCAGCCAAGTGTTTAATTTAAGTTCAGGGGTTTCCAGATAGCGATTGATCTTGAACATTTCAAGCACAGTTTTTACGAAGGATATGGTGAAGTGAACATTTCAAGAGATACTTGAAGAGATACTCGGGGAACCCCGCCCTCAGTCAGGTTGAGATCCAAGCATCAGTCTATTGGGGAATCATCAATTTGCTCATAACATCTTTTCAATCATAGCTACAACAACAATGCACTTCCTCTTGTTACATCTGTTTTAATCTGTTTGATTTGATTCAATCTGACTGCATTATGTGCCTCTGAAGGTCAGGAAATGCGCTTGTACATGCACTCTACGGAATATGTGTAAATATTGTATGTGCATAAAATAAATAACCCATTTAACATTTATGGCAAATGTGTGCAATGTTTTAGAACAGCAGTCATAGCAATGTACTGCTAAAAGGTCAGCTGATAATACACTTGATGTCACAACTGATTCTGACTGCATTCATCTGAAGAAACAGAAAAATGTCGTGCCAACAAAATGCACTTTGTCCAACATCACTGAACCTCAACCACGACCTAAATGTGAAGTCCTACCCTAATTACTTCAGTTCAGTTTTGTTTTGTTAGTTTTGTTACTTCTGATGATTAAAGATGATAAAACACGGAGACAAAAATGTGCACAAAAATTTTCTAAAAACACAAAAAAACAATAAAACGTAAACACCATAAACTCATGGCATGAGGATACCATTACTACTATTACTTATTTAACAGAACAGGAGAGATGCATGTGGCCTCCTGCAGTGCTCGTCTCTGCAGTAATCTGACTGCAGTGGCAGCTCTCACGCTCATGTTTTACTGCTAGAATCTGAACCAGAATCAATTTAATCACCAAGTGCAATGAAAGTACAGGAATCAGCCTTGGTGACATTGGTGCAGAGTACATACTAACACACATGGTACAGGACAACAGACCTCTAATAGATGAAACAAAGCACTCTACATATAGACGGGAGACAATACGTATTTTATTTACGTACACATGTATACTTATAATGGTCATAAGGATCAGACATGTAACAGAAGGAGAATTTTGCCATGATCAAATGCAAAGGAAAACTTTATACATGTTTGTAACTTTTCAGATGAGTGTTGTTTTTAAATCTCATCATGTAAAGAGTGTCATTTGACTGCAGTGCAGCTCTGCCTCTGCTATTACAGCTGTAGCGTTCAACGAAACCACCTCACTGCAGTCCTGGGAAACAAGTATATCTGAGTGTTGTTCCTACCTGAGGTACGCTGGACTTCATGACACTTTCAAACTGTAGGTAAATATAAATATGTATTTTCCCGTCTCACCTCGAATCACCCTCAGCTTCATATTTAACGGAGAATGCAGTTTGATTTAAGAACATTCATATTTTATCCTTCTGGTCACGGCCATCTTTAAAGGTGCTACGTGTAGCATCTATATTGCTACCTCGGTATTATTACAGTAACAAATCAGAGCAAGGTGGAGACGATTGGTAGCCCCTATCTCACATCAGTATTTCTGCAAATTAAGACTACGTTTCCCATAAGCCCCGTTGCTTCCTGTCCCTGGCGTCTTTGTCAACGTCAACATGTTCAACGTGTTGGAAGTGATTTCTCCATCTTCCTTTCTCTCCTTCCTCCATCTGCCGTTGCCAGAAACTCTTTAGCTTTAGCTCCGTTAGCGCTGGAAGAACAGCGCCCTCTTCCTGTTTTGTGCCATAAAGCAATGGTCTTGTTTGTTTACGGTAATAATACAAATGTCTTGAAGTAGTTATGATTTATTGATGTTAAAATCAGACACGCCATGACAAGTTAAGTTTATTTGTTGATCCAAGTTCCAGTCTCAAAGGGCTTCCTGATGCCCACATTATGAAAAACAATTAATGAAAACGTTCATGTTGGACTCTCTGATTGGACTCTCCGGGACCACAGGGTTAACTTACAGCGGTTCTTAAATTCCCCTTTACCTTAGATTTTAGTAGAAAGGGGAATTCTTTTGGATCTCTGCCTGCTGCTGATGAGATTTCACAGACAACCTCAGCTGGTGAATCCATAATGGATCACCTATTAATAAAACATCCACACCGGCCCCAGGCTCAGTGTGGATGGGGGGGGGCATGCAGCTTGTATATATGTTTGTGTTTTGTCAGTGAGTGTAAACTGCCTTTACCGAAGATCATTGTTGTGCTATAATATGTACATATGTGATATTATGTACTGAATGTCGTTTATTTCACTAAAATAAGAGCTGATACCGTCTGGAGAGCAGGAATAAACTGTTCATTTCACTGCATGCTCCACGCATTGTGGAGACAAAGGAATGCCACCCCGACGTGATGCAACAACAAGATTGTCAGTAGAAGTTCTCCGTTCTGCATTTATCCTTCATCTATCCTGCATTCGTACTGAATGCAATTCTTTCTACAGTCAAATCAAGTCCTTCTTTATTTCTCTAAGAGGGAAAAAAAAAATAACATACTAAAAATACTAAAGGTCATAAACCAAAGAAAACCAATTAAACCAAATAAAAACTCTAACACCTCTCAACCTGCCTGTTATCAAATCATTTCATGTAACTGCTGACAGCTAAAGAGAATAAAACCTGACTTTTTTTCCAAACAGTCCCTCCTGGGGACCGAACAAAAGTGCTGCAGCATTTCAGCAGGCATGCAGCCTGTAAGCCTGTCAGGGGAAACACTGTTTAACAGGAATACCCACTAAGACTGATACATCACTGACTCAGAGGCAGGTGTGTGTGAGAGGGCGAGAGAAATAAAAGAGAGAGTGAGCGAGATACAAATTGTGTATTTGACCACTAAATGGTCTCTGATGGGAACCCACCCACACACAGCAGTTGTAAGAAGGATAGCCAGGCTGGTAAACAGCTAGATAGGAAGACAGGCAGGTGGGCAGACAGACAGATATTTAAACTGGCCAATCAGTCACATTTACTCACAGAGACACTTTTTATAGTGCGATCATGAAGGACCATCCACCCACTTAGGTCAGGGTTGCGGCATCTCAGGCATCCTTTTCTCCAGCCATTTCCTTCAGCTCCTCCTGGGGGATCCCCAAGCTCTCCCAGGCATGCTGGGTAATGTAGTCCCTCCAGTCTCCTCAAAAGGGGGCATGCCTGGTGAGGGCATCTTCACCAGGAGCCTGCTGCTCCTCAACTGGCTCCTCTCAATGACTCTGAAGTCCTCCAAGACCGCTGGACTCCTCACCCTGGACAAACCTAATTTCTACCATCCACAATCTCATTCTTTCAGTCACTACCCAGGATTTGTGGCCAGATGTGAGGGCTGGAGCAAAGATCGAGCTGTAAATCTTGAGCTTTGCTTTGTGGCTCAACTCTCTCTTCACCACCATGGTCCGGTACAACACTTGCATTGCTGCAGCTGCTGCATGTGTTTGCCAGTCAATCTCAATCCTTTTGAATAAGAGCCCAAGATACCTAAACTCCTCTACTTGGGGCAGCTGCTCACCCCTCCCCTGGATGGGAACTGATCCTCATCCCAACCACATCGCACTTGGCAGCAAACCACTCCAGTGCACATCAGAGACCACAGTTTGATGAAGCCAAAAGGACGGCATCATCCACAAACAACAGAAATGCAACCCTAATGTCACGTCCCAAATGCCAAACATCGGCTCCACTTTGACATGTTGTCCATGACTATTCACAAACAGGAGAGGGGATGAGGCGGATCCTTGTCGGAGTCTAATGCTCGTCTTGAATGAGCTTGACTTAACCAAGAATGTGAACATACTCTCGCAGCAGCGATCACAGGATACCTTGAGGCCTTTTTCGAAATTCACAAAACACACGTAGACAGGATTTACAAACTCTCATGACCCCTCAATTAGCTTTACCGTCATTGTCCAGAGGCTCTGCTCCAACACCTCGGCATAGGCTTTCCCAAGGAGGCTGAGCAGCGTTGGAACAAACCCTCCAGTCCCCTTTTTTGAAGACGATGATCAGCACCCCTGTCTGCCGATCCGAAGGCACTGCTCCCGAAATCCATGTGGCATTGAAGAGATATGCCAAGTATCTATTCAGGATGGATGCTGCTCAGGATGGTGCCTTGACCACTGAGGATACTTCTGAGGAGCCACTATCTTCTGTTGGCTTAAGGAGTTCCTCAAAAAGTTCCTTCTGAGAAGATCCCAAGAGGAGGTCAGTAGTGCCCCTCCCCCCTGAGGAAAGCCTGGGTAAAGCCCTGGTTAATGCATTGCCATTTTGTAACTCTCCAAAAACCAAACCCTATTCACTTAAATGACTGGGAGAAAACGGGGGTGGAACTGCGCTAGCTGACTCGCTGTGTGTTTGGAGGCCTTATAAAACTTCCACTGACATGAGGTGAGTAGATACCGGCAGAATTTACATTTTGGGGTGAACTGAAGCTCTACAGCAAAACAATGCCTGAATAAATCTGGCAATTTGAGCAGCGAACAGCGTCTCATGGAGTCCATTATTCAATTATTTATGAACGTTGTGGCACTAAAACTGTCAAATGGCGTTACAAGCCACCAAGCTGCTTGTACGTCCTTGTACTTTCCACATCACAGGTTCAAATCCAGCTCAGAACCAGGTCGGCTCCTCTTCCTGTTTCTCCAGGCTGTCAAGTTGTATTCTTTGCTGAAGCACCATTAACAAAACTGATCGATCAGAAAGTTTATTGAGCGACAAACAACACAAATAAAATGACTTTTATCCGAAGCACATCACAGTAAACTGAACTCCTGACCGTGGAGGTTCCTTGAGAGAGCAAAAGGAAGAAAGAAAGAGGGGGTGGGGTCATTGGTGTGTTTATTCTCTCCTTCAATCCCTTCCTCCTTTCATCCTCCCATCTACCCATCCCTTTCTACTTCTTTCCCTCTCTCTATCCACCCTTCTCTGTCTCCTTGCATCCCACCCTCCTTCCTAGTTTCTACCCTTCATCCTCTCCCTCACTCTTTCCCTTGCCTCTATTTTCCCTCCTTTACTCCTTTTCTATCCATCCTCATCCCATCTTCACTCCTCCTTCCTTCCCACCTTCTGCACTTCTCTCCTTCTTTCCCTCCACCGCCTGCTCTTCCTCGCCCTCCTTCTCTTCTTCTTTTCCTCTCTCCACCTCCCGCCTCCTCCTCTCCTGTGCTTGTTTGGAGAGGGAGACCTCATCCCTTCACCAACTGAGCTGTCAGGACTTGTTAGGGCTACAGGAGAAGAGAGGAGGAGAAAGGAGGAGAGAGAGTAATGAGAGGAAAGGAGGGGAGAGGAGGAAAGAGGGGAGTCACTTTCAAGAAAAGGAGTGAAGGGGTTTTTCATCCATCTTTCGTGGTCATTAGGGGGATGAAACCCCTCCCGACAAACCTGTCGTAGGAGAGAGAGAAATGGGAAGAGAGGGAGTTTGACTTTCCATAACTTTATTGTTCTCTCGCGGCCGACGTTACGTAAAACATCACCAAACAGTTAAAACACATAAAGCACACACAGCACTCGCTCTTCTCCTCTTCCTCATCCAACCACACATTTCTTACTCTATTACGACTGTGTTAATGTTCCTGTAGGTGGCGCTCTTTTCTCTGTCTGTTACGTGGCTATCGCTGCTCATGCTAACTACCCAGTTCTTCTTCTGTTGAAACGTAAAACGCATCACTTCCTGTCTCCAGAGGGTTTCTCCCAGGAAAGACCTACCTGACACCGGGTGTTGAGAACAGCAGATGGAGAAGCGACTGAGTGTATTTGGCTTTCAGGCGACGTAATACATCCTGTGGCGG
>CABFOQ010041941.1:0-23328 GCA_900660455.1 Gephyroberyx darwinii
CCTTCAACCATCCCGTCTCCTTCAACCAACCTGCAGGGCTGGGCCAGGCACGCGGAGACCCAGCCTCCACTCACCCCCTTACCCCTCCAAACCCCCACCTGCCTCCAGTCCACCCAGACAGATAGCCTGAGAAATTCAAAGTTAGAAGAGAGAGAGAGAGAGAGAGAGAGAGAGGAGAAAGATGGCACCTTTTGTATGTGTGTCTCCTCACCACTGGCCGAGAGATTCTTCATAAAAGAAATTACAATGAGCGGTATGGAGGAAAAAGAAGAATGTGGAAGAAAGAGTGACAGACCTGGTGTAGTATTTACCACTAATTGTGAATTATTTTTTCTTGTCTCTCTCTGCCTTGAGTCATGTCAGTCACAGTCGTGTTTGATTGTGTAAGGAGGCACAACCCTGTCTGCAGCACACACACACACACGCTCGTGAGTGGCCGAGAAATAAAAGAAAGGGCCATGGCATTTTGGAAGATGAGCAAAACAAAAGAAGCCATTGGGATTCCCAGTCTGGCTGTTTTCTTCTCTGTCAAAGCTTGCACCTGTTACTCTGCATTGCCCCTCCCTCTTCCTGAATGTGCATCACCACCTGCTGTGAATAATGCCACATATTGTACCTCTGGAATGATCCTGTAACTCCTAATCCGTCTCTTACCTGCCTAAACTCTGTTTCACTGACACTATCAGACCCACACCAGATAAGACCCACGTTACAGTTGACCCAACATAAGTATATATGTATTTATTTAATTTATTGTCAGATGTTTTGGTTTCTCTGAGTGCTGGAAGTGAAGCTGACAGACCGGTTTGGTCTGTACCACACACTTCCCCCTCCCACTGACATCTCTTCTCGCTACTGGTCCAGATTGGTTTCAAAATACACACAAACAGTGTGTGAGGCCACTGTTTAAACCTAACTTTTACATGGCTGTTAGAATGTTATTTGATTAGATTTTTTGTCCACACAAGATGACTCAGACCAATTTACCTTAATCGTCTTTGCATATTGCTTAGATTCAAGCATTTAGCCCCGTACAAATACACAAGTATTAACAGTTTAGACTGGAAGGTTAGCCATGGTTTCCCCTGGAGCAGTTTGGGTTTCTGTGCCTTGCTCAAGAGCTCATACGGAGTGATGGTTGGCCTCACAGGCTCTCTTGATAGCAACAATATAGGCTAGATATGGAATGTACCTGGTCCCACGACTAATATAGCTACTGTGTAAACTGGACTCTTAGGTTTAGCCAATAGCACATCGGTACCGCATCGCTTGAAGCCGAAACAAGGTGTGACTACATCAAACATAGAACACAATTCAGTCCCTCTTTTGAAGAAATATTGAAATCTCAGTTACAATCAGTGATGGGGGCGCTAAGTGGTGCACCTCCTCTATTTAAATCTGGCCATGCCCAGGTGGACTTTCCTTGAACTTTTAAGGTTCATATCCTCATGACCAGTGTTAAGACGATGGAAAGAAGACAGAATGTGAGGAAGATCTCCTGAGACAAAGACCTCCCTGGCCTGTAGGAGAACATATGGTAGCACTCAGCCCATCTTGTGTTTAATGTGCCCCTCATCTGTCCAGTGTCTTAAGGCTAAGTTGTTGGTGAAAATGAAAACATTGCCATCTTTAATGTTTTTAATGATAAATATGACTTGATATGATGCTCTTGAAACATTTGTGTGCTTGGTTGCTGTCCAAGGCTTGGCTGAAGAAAATAAGGAAGAGATTGATGAAAATACAAAAAACAGAAGTGCCTATTTCCCAGTTTGTTTTCTGTGAATCATGGTTGGGGCTTTCTTAGGGTGTGTGTTCAATAGGCAAAGCGCAAGAAAACCATTTCCCTAACATTGGCTTATACTATTAACCAATAACACCCTGTCATTAGGCTATCTTGGCTCTTCGTATGGTTGTTAAGAGCACTTGTCAAATACACTGTATGTTATGTATTATTGTCTAATTTTAATGAAAGCATATGTTGATTTTACCAGAGCACACCTGTAAACCTGGAATGGATCGTTTAAAGACTAATCAATGTTATAAATTGTTTGATTTAAACAAATGGTGGTGTCCTGGAAAATCCTTGTTCAGCTTTATTTTCAGATTCACGGCCATGCATTTTAGACATTATGCAAGATGTTAGAAATGTGCTAAATTTGTTCTCGGGTCACAAAATGGGATTGGCATATGAAGATCAATGCCATTTGACTGATATTCAAAGTTCAGATTTTTTCCAACAGGACACCTACAATCAGGTCATCATGTGAAATTGTTTAGAATAATTAATAGCATTCACTCATTAACTCTTCAATAATCACAAGTAAGTTCAGTGTCACGTGCAAATGATATGACAAAGTTCATTGAGTGGAAATGGACTCAATTTCCCATCAGCACCTCTGTAAAGTGTTGTTCAATAAAGCTGTGTATGGCGCCATGAGCGCAGAATGCTGAATGCTTCTCTTTCAGTTGCCTCATCTCTCAGGTGGCACACAGACATGGTGAACAAAGAGCGTTGTACAGCCAACAGCTGTACAACGCTCTTTGTTCACCATGTGGCTTGTCAACTCAATTCAGTGAAAATAGGATATTTTCAGAAAGAAGTTTTTAATCATTGCTAATTTTGAAATTACTATTTACAGCAAAAGGTCAAATCATACAACTTAAAAATACATTTTAAACACAGGACTCAAAAATCCATTTCCTAAAACATCTTTTGGTATGATATATTGATTAAAACATGTATAAAACGGCAATCATGATAATCTCCCAAAGTGACAGCACTTTCATTACAATCATTGCCTCTTTCTGTAGTCCAGAGTCCAGAACCAACTAAATGGCTTTAACTCTGTACAGTATGCCTTCAGGCATTTTAATGAAGCCCTACTCCTTAGTTTTAGCTCTCGGAGTAGAGCTTTGGTCTACATGTCAGTATTATTGCATTGTATAAAAGGCAGTACATACATAAACTTAATACTATGTTTTACATAGTATTAGTCCATAGTAATGGACAATTATGCCCCAATGGACAAATTATATGAAATAGCGGCGCTCCATTTGTCTCATCTAACCCGAACCCCTAATTCTCACTCTCCTCATCCTCTACTGTTGTGTAGATGACCTGGTTCCTGCGTTTGATCCTGGGAGTTCTATCTGTGCTGCCAGTGTCCCCCGTCTCATCACTGGTACGTTTGGGGATACGGACCACTGGGGCATCCCCTTCCCCACCATCGCTGAGTCCTTCCCTTTCTGCGGAAGGCTGGGACCTAGCTGGGGCTGGGGTAGAGTGGGAGGGAGGAGGCAGATTCATGGGGAAGGAGAGGTGAGCCGGCGAGGCATCAGATATTGGCTCTGGCAGAACCATACGGCTGGGGGTACGGATCTCACTCTTGTCTCCCCTCACCACTCCCTTTGAATCAGTACCCCGCTTAGCCTCTTCCTTACCCTCTCCTCCCTCTTCTTCCTCTTCCTCCCACTCATCCTCTATTGTAATCTCATCAGGATTATATGAATTTGACAATCCTGACGTGTCTGTTGGATACTCACTGGGTTCATCAATACTCCCTGTACTATGTTCATCATCATCTTCATCCTCCCCTCTGGCGCTGCCCTGAGCTCTTCCCAGCTCATCACCACCCTGTCCAACCTGGGCATAGATGTCTGTCAGGCCCAAAGTAGCACAGAGCTCAGTAGTCTGGGGGTTGGTGTTGTAGCTGGGGTTGGCATAGGGCTGGGGCTTGGTAGGGTCATAGGCTGGTACAGTCCGGCTGAAGTTGTCTGGAATAGCCAGTTCACCGCTCAGCTCCTCCACCACCTCCATCATAGCAGCTTCTGAAGCACTGAAGTCCCACCTGATGGAAATACATATTGCACATGAGAGCATGAAGCAAAACTATATGCCTAGCAGTGTCAGTGAATGAGTTAGTGAAAGATAAGTGTGTTTGAGTCAATTGTAGAGAGTATGAGAGCGTGAGAGTGAATCATGGCTCAAACATGTGGAGATGAAACTCATTAGCCATGAGACAAACCACAACTCTGACGAATCCATTTCACAACATATTTGAGATTAGCCTACTAGCTAGTTAACATTCTCGGGACCCTTTTTGCTACGAAGGGTCTGGAGGATTTCTCTCTTCAATGTGTCCGCCCATCTCCAGTCGGGGTGTCCACTTTTTAAAACATCTCCTGCTACCCCTAAAAATGTGGTATTTCATTGCCGGTCCGGATGGAGCCAGCAGTGCAGCAGACATTTTCAACCGAAGGGGGCGAGACATACTTTTACAAATACATTTTTTGGTGCTGAAAGCAGCCTGCTGAAATTATATCTGCAGTATTGTTAGATTTCACAATATAGAATTCATACAAATATATTTACAGATCTAAAATTGTGACTTAATGTTGAATATCTCTTTCAAGTTGATTGGCCTTCGTCCTTCAGGTTTATTGCCCTTCGCAGGCAAATGTATTGCTAATTTCTCAAGTCTCCTAGAGCAAAGTTGATTTTTATTGATTTTGCACTCAAAATGTTGTTTTGTGTTCTGTCTGAACATCAGATCTGTTTGACAGACCATGGTGTGTGCATGTATACCGTTCATGCAGGCCGTTATTCTGCGGTGGGTTCCAGGGGTGTGGGGTGGTCCTCTGTAGACTGTTGGTGGCCTTCAGAATAGCAAGCCACTCTGGATCATACTCCAGACCTGCAGATGAACCTGGTCTGTCCGGAACTTCCACAATCTGGAACACATGCAGATGCCTTCTTGCTTACATCCATCACACCTACACTTGAGTCTAACCAGCACCACGACCAACAGTCAACAGCACTGACCCTTTGCATATCCCACTACAACAAGACCTCTCACCTGTAAGAATTCCCTATAGGGCAGACATTTATCCAGGGACAGGAATTTGGTTGTACGTGGGGCATAATTGCCTTTAGCCTATGAGGAAAAGAATATTCAACAATCAAATAATATAAACATATCAGGGCTTAATACTCACAAGTACGATACAATACAATACAAGTAGCTCTCACCGGATGCTGCATAAGGGCAGCAAATTTGACATGGAGATGTGCAGAGAACCAGTAGCTGGGCTGGAGGTGGTCTAGGAGCTCTGCAGCAGCAGGACTTCCCAGTGTGTTCGACTCCACCTCCTGACGCAGAAACTTCTTCTTACGCAGCAGCTCCCCTGTGCTTCCGTAGTGGTAGATTCCACGAGGCCAGTCATGGCTCATGAAGATGTCAATGGGCATCTGGATCTGGGTGGAAAGAAGGGAGAAAAAACACATGCATGAATAAATACATTTTATTTAGATAAATAAGTGGACCACGTTTTGACCTGTGTGTCCGGGCAACTATGATATTCACCTGTTTTAGTTTGAAGACCTCAATATTTCGGATGTGATATACGCTTCTCAGAGTCTCAGGGTTGTATGGAGGGAATTCATGGTGACCTGAAAAAGCAAACAATTGTTTTCTATACTGTATATTTGTATATAACTGAACCAATCATTCAGAAATGGTAAAGAACTAACAAAACTCACCCTTTCTATAGTCATGTGATTTGAAGATTCCAGATAAACCACCAATTCTAATCCCATTGTAGCGAATGACACCAGCATAACCTGAGGACATATGGTCAGATAAAGTCAATGATTGGATGGGTGAAAGGGCAGATCAATCACATCCACTGTGTGCTGCTCCCTACCCAGATAGTAAATGTTAGGGGCCACCCAGCCTCCATAAGGCAGCTCCTGCATGTGGTTGGATGCCTCGTGATTCCCTCCAATGAAAATGGTCAGGACTGGAGCCTTCTTCTCTCCAGAGTAGTATCTGCAACAGCAACAGTGATGAGAAAATGTGACTTAAATGCTCTTGCTCAAATCTTGCACTTTAAAAAAAACAAGAGGAAAGCAGAAAGCAAACTGACTTGTAGAAAGTCTGCATTGTTCTGTATTTGGATGGTACTGCCATGCACTTCATGTCTCCTTCATTTCGCACTGCCTGGAAGTCCCCACAACACAGCAACAGGTCCACTTTCACCCCTTCCTTGTTCTCCAGAAAGCCAATTGTCTCATAGATCTTGTCCAGCTCACCATGGCAACAGCCTTCTACTGCGATCTTCATGGTGGACAAACAGGTGAGCTGTGGATTCTCAGAGGAATTCACACTCAGATGATGTGGCAGTACTCAGGACTACCCAGCCACTTGAGGTTGGTTTGTTTTCTCTGCTCGTCTAGAGGTTGTCAGCCTCCACAGTGAAGCAAACTTAAGTGTCCTTCTACTTTTAAAATGATCTTGGCTTTAATGGAGTCTGAGTGATCTGTATAGAAACGAGTAAAGGGCAAACATTTGAGAGTGGGCATGATGCCTTTCGGTCCGCTGTAATGTGTCAACATGATAGGAGAGGCAAATTATCACAAGTTTGTAGTTGCGTAATATACATAAGTTCTGTTACAAAGTACTATTACTAGTACTAGTTTGCAATTGTATTACAGTGCCGAGCATGTAATTTGTGGCTACAGTCTACAAGGTGCCATTCGTATCGTGTGGTAATCACACGAGACAGGCTTTGTGAACCACATTTTCCAACGTTCATGCTAGAACAAAACAAAGGCAGCTAGCTAACTAAGTACTCACGACGATGAAAGAGTAATTTAGGAATATGTTTGTCCAGTCTTTCACGCAGTAATGTTACAACATATTTCTCAAAATCATGATTATAATAGAAGTCTGCAGAGCCAAAACAAAATGAATTTTCCCACCTTGTCGATCAGCGATGACGCATGCGCAGTACATTAGGAACTTGAGTAAAAACATTTTCGATCGGTGGCAGCACATTCTATTACACTCTTGACAGATGCAATTCTCGCATTGATATATGTCATTTAATTTAAGTTATTAATATAATATGGATAATGCATCTCGGTTGTTGCATAAACATATTTGTATTTTAGCTCAAGTTATTTTGTCGAATCAGTCACAGGCAGGTCTCAGATACGTCACATTTATAAACAAAATTTACTTTATTGACAAATCCATTCTCAACCAGAGAGCTCGCTAAGTTACGTTGTTTTTTGGTATATTTCAGCTGCTGATAGTTATAGTCGCGCCCAAAGCGGTGCAATAACTACTCGTCTACCTTTCAACACTTCTGGAGTGTTGCGTGATTTAGCTACATTTACTTTTTAAAGCCACTCACAGCTGCTCTGGGGGGCGGAGTGTCTGGAAAGTGCTGCTCCGATTGGGGCGCTCGACCGGGGGAAGAGAGATGGCGTGCTTGTTGGAGGCCCCTCTCCGCATCAGTGTGCTGTCTGTGAGTCTCATACTCATGCTTTGGAATAGAATTTTCAAATTTACAGTGTGTTCACTCTAACATTGAGCGGGTAATATAATTTGATATGTCGTATGAAGCTAGCAATTGGCTTAGTTAATGAAGGGTTTTAAGTTGCTTGCTAGCTTGCAAGCTAAGGGCTTTGCAACATGTACCATTAAGGCGGTCCCCCTACGTAGCTGTTAGTGTGAACGTTTTTGATCCCGGGCTTTCCCCGGTGGGTGGAGAAATTACGAATATGTTGTGGAATGCGTGCGATTAACTCAACGACCCACCTCGTCGACGTTCTGGGTGATTCAAACCAAACGCACACCGAAGCTGTCAGTGTCGCCTGGAATGAGTTAGCAGCTAGCCAGATTGCAAGTGCTGTCACAATCCCGTTTTGAAAATAATCGTTAAGGGAATGTATTATGGAAAATAACTTGCAGTAAGGCCCTTGACCCCATTAATTCTGACCGACAGTAATAATTTGTCCCTTAATGTAGTTAGGAGTAAATTATAACAGTAAATTGAACGTAAGCTAATTCCAGTTGACAGCTAGCGTAACGTTATATCGTAACAACGTTAATTTAACGCAAGCGAAGTTAGCTCACTACTGTTGACAAGTTTGTGACTGGGTAACGTGAGCTGTGCTAACAGCCCAAAGTCGAGCGATAAGTGTGTTTGTTATTTTAGCCTGGTGACAGTGGCTGACAGATGTGTATAAGTGGATTCTCAAGGCAAACATACTCAACATTGTAAAAGTGGAAACGCCCCCACGTCTTTAATGCTGCATGTTTTACTGTTTTTGGACTAACACTGTTTGCTGCTTGCTAGATAGTATTGATATCCCATATTTAAACTGAGGTCAGACTAGTAGATGGTAGAAGTTAGACTCAGATCACATCGTGCGTTTACATTTCATTGAGCCATGTCTACATTTTGACCATAATCTCAACTGACTGTATACCAACAGTGATACATTCATAGATATAAATTTCTGCTAAGCATTGTAGCCAATACATCATTGATCTCTATCACGTTTGCTTGCTAAGCAAAATGCCAAGACAAGTCTATTCAGGTATGTGCTAAACAACTTGTCCAGCACCAGAAGCCAGTAGTATCAACGTGTAGTAAACTGGTTGAGAGCAACATCAGTCTGTTTCCTCCTCAGGGATTAAGTGGAAAGTTCTGGATAAGGCTCCCATGATATAAACATAAACACAGTTATCAGGTGACACACATGCAGCTGAATGACCGTGAGTGTATGAGGGTGTCTGTCTGTAAAAAGTCTAAAAATGCCTCAAATTGAATGATCTGAAATCAAGGCTTTAAAAGCAGTTAATTGCAGCCATTTGAGTCTTAATTACACTAACGGAGGTCTTACAAAAAGTTATTTGCTAGAGATGTAGACCCATATTCTGATAGGTCATGTTTTTTTGTTGTGAAATTGGTCTTAAGTTTTATTCAAACAACCATTAAAAAGGGTGTGTGTCTGCGTGTGTGTCTGCGTGTGTGTCTGCGTGTGCATGTGTGTCTGCGTGTGTGCATGTGTGTGTGTGTTTCAGGTTACTATACCTGCTCCAGCAAGGCTCGTCCACTCCGGAGCTGCAGACAGAGTGTGTGAGTGTGTGCGTGTAGGCTGTGGCCCTCGCTGGAAAGTTAATGTGTAGGTAAATTGTGTGCCTCATGATTGTGTTGTTTTGTGTCCTGTTCCCATGCAGGAGGTCACTGCCACAAGTCGCCACTATGTTGACCGGCTGTTTGACCCCGACCCACAGAAAGTGCTGCAGGGAGTCATGTAAGTTCAGCAGCACATATTGTAGGTTGTCTTCCTCAACACAGACAGGGAGAGGATATCCAGAAGTGGAATGACATTATTCTCTTCACTTGCAGGGAATTGACTAATTGACATATGAGGTGCAATTGGTGTGCGTGCGCTGGATAGAGCTTGTTTTGGGGAAAACGGAACTGATGGTGGTGTTTCTGAGTAGTTGTGTGCTTAGATGTTTACATGTCTTAGCTTGCACATGACAGTCTATTTCAAAGTGTATCTATCTATCTATCTATCTATCTATCTATCTATCTATCTTTCTTTCTTTCTTTCTTTCTTTCTCTCGCAATCTAGCTAGCTAGCTAGCTGCTGTGGTGACCTGGACTCATTTCACCCATTTCATCTTTATTTTTAACCCCGACTCTGCTAGCTCTAGTTACGGCTTGAGCTGCTCCACTAGCAGCTGCCTGACTTGACTGTCTGCTACAGCTGTACTTTTCCACTAGCCTCATTCACCTGCTATTTGATACCATCTGGGGCACATTCAGAGCAGTGGAAATGTTACATGAAAAAATGATGGTGAATAGAACTGAACAGGTTCATGCTGTGACCTAGAAGGAAGTTTGGCACATCTGCTTGATGTATACCTGGTCTGTTCCTACCAGAAAGTTTGACAATGCCTTGCCCTACTGACCTTAGTCTTGCTGGTATCTTTATGATGTATCAGATGATCTAGCCCAGGGTCTCTGCTGTGGTCCACATTATGGCCCATAATGCTCCAAACAGTCTGAGAACTATTAGCCAAAACTAAGGCTTATTTACATGGTAGCTATGAACACCATCTCACAAATGTGTAGCAAACACCGAAAACATTATCAAGGCACAGCCCTGCAAAAGTCCTGCTTGAAGCTTTGGGTGGTGTTGTTCCTCAAAATAAATGCATCTTTAATGGAAAATAACCTGTGGCTCTGCATGGCCTCCCCCCTGTGGCAAAACACACTGTTGTTGCTGTGGTTGCTAATGGATAGCCTAGAAGGATCCACTCATCTGTGTCTGTGTGTGTTTCTGACTTCACAGTGACATGAAGAATGCGGTCATTGGAAACAACAAGCAGAAAGCCAACCTGATTGTCCTGGGAGCCGTGCCCAGGTTTGTCTCTCCCACACCCTTTGCTCCTTTCTGCTTTTTTCTTACATCAGTACAACAGTTCACAGTTAGTAGTGATGTGTTGTGTTTGGTGGTGCAGAAGATGCTAATGTATAACAAAAAAAAAAATCCACTATATATATATTACTAAAATATATTATTTTATATTTGTATTTATATATTTATTTTTGTATTTTTTATATTATATTTTATTTATTATTTATTTATTTTTATTATTTCTGTATATTATTTTGCAGGTCCTTAAAAAGTCAATCAGTTAAGTCAAATGGAATTACCTGAAATCAAAGTTTCAATTAATTGCAGCCTTTCAAGCCTTTCAGCATGTCAGTTATGCAGACCCATATTCTGACAGGTCCTGTTTTTTTCACTTGTTAGCTTTTTCTTGTGAAATTGGTCTTAAATTTTATTCAAACTACCATTTAAAAAGCATTAAATTTGACTTGCTAAAACATGCTGTGCTTGTGCGTGTGTGCGTGTGTTTTCCAGGTTACTATACCTGCTCCAGCAAGGCTCATCCAGTCCAGAGCTGCGGACAGAGTGTGCCGTGGTGCTGGGCAGCTTAGCCATGGGCACTGAGAACAACATCAAGTCCCTGGTGGACTGTCACATCATCCCTGCCCTGCTCCAAGGTCTGTGTGCAATACATGCACGCACACAAAAACACATATTGCAGAAGACAGCATCTTCCATGACTTTGAAAGAAGCAGTCCTAAGCAATTCCTGCGGTGTGTGTGTGTGTGTATGTGTTCAGGTCTCCTGTGTCCGGACCTGATCTTCATCGAAGCGTGTCTCCGATGTCTCAGAACAGTCTTCATCAGTCCAGTTACCCCTGTGCAGCTGCTCTACACTGTAAGTGGCCTTGTACACGTGCAGCTCAGAATTTCTGAACCAAAGTGTTTAACAGTGTTGATTTGATCTGTTTGAGGCCTATTGCATGCCTGTCTCTCTTTGTAGGACCCCACTGTGATCCCCCATCTAATGTCTCTACTAAGCCGCTCACAGAGGACCCAGGAGTACATCACACAGATCTTCTCCCACTGTTGTAAGGTTGGTATTTGCACACAAACACACACAGTGGCGTGCATCACACTTATTGCTTGGCTGGGATTCATTGTTGATAGGATGTTGTATGTGTGCTCACTCCAGACCCCAGAGCACCAGACGGTTCTTTTCAACCACGGCGCCATCCAGAACATCGCCCCTCTGCTTATCTCTCCCTCTTATAAGGTAAAATGGTGTGTGTTATGTATGTTATGTACTCTTTGTTAATATGCATCTTTTTGTACCAATATCTAACCCGGTACTCTATCACTAATCTCTACCTTTTTCTTTTGTTGTATCCCCCCCTTTCTCCTTCCAACCCTATCACTCCTCCAGGTCCGGATGCAGGCATTAAAGTGTTTCTCAGTCCTGGCCTACGAGAACACTCAGGTCTCCATGACACTGGTGAATGGTGAGAAATTTCTCTTCTCATCTCTTCTCTTCTCCTTTATATGATCATCATCTTTTTTAACAAGATCTTTTCAATGTATGTGTTGCCAGTGCTGGTGGATGGCGAGCTGCTCTCTCAGGTATTTGTCAGAATGATGCAAAGGGACCAGCCCATTGAAATGCAGCTAACAGCAGCCAAATGGTGAGTCGCTTACAACCATAGTCACGATGATTTGTCATTTCTGTTTTTTCAGTTCAGTGTAGACTAGTGTATGCACAAGAAGATAAAAGCCTTTCTGTTGCCTGTTGCCAATATTTTTCGTACAATATTTCATATTGTACTACTCCCTCTCTTCGTGTGTGTCTTCCCTTACCTCCCTCCCAGTCTAACCTACATGTGTCGGGCGGGTGCCATCAGGACAGACGACAGCTGCGTAGTCCTAAAGGTCAGGTTTATCGGAGACCTCCTGCATCTGCATCCCATTCATCGGATCATTAAACTCTAATCAAGTTCATGTGCGTGACGTGCACATACTCGTCTGTTTTCCCCCCAGACCCTGCCTTGCCTGGTGCGAATGTGCAGTAAGGAGCGGCTGCTGGAGGAGCGGGTGGAGGGCGCCGAGACCCTGGCTTACCTGATGGAGCCCGATGTGGAGCTGCAGAGGATCGCCAGCACCACCGACCACCTCGTGGCCATGCTGGCCGACTACTTCAAGTATCCCAGCTCTGTCTCCGCCATCACCGACATCAAGAGGGTGGGTCTGGGAATTAGATTTAAGAAAAGTTGCTGCACTCAGTCGTCCCCACCTTACACCTGGCATTCAAATGTGTTTTGTATCCGGATTGTGTCTAGACGTGACTTAGTTGGATTACATTTACATCTGACTTTCAAATGTTTCTGGCGCTGAAATTATTTTCTCTTTCCCTTGCAAAACAGATTTCCACGTCACTTTTTCGTCCCTTAAAATTCTTCCTTGCTTGTTTAATTCTTTTTTTGACAAACCTCCAAGATGCTTAAATGAGAGGCCCATGGAGAGCTAAAATCCTTTGGTGAAACAAGATATCACTCATACTTCCATTGACAGCAGTTTGGCAAGCTCTCTACAGTACTTTTATTTTCTTTATAGTCTTAGTATCCAGATCCAGAGAGAGTTAAGCCACTGAAATTGGCCAGTGTTTCCAAATGCTATAATTTAGTGTTAACGTTTCCAAGCAGCTCATAAAAGTCCAACCAGTGAGCATAATTGTTAATACATGTATTATATCAAAATGAAGTACCAGGAAGTAAAAACTGTACTACTGAAGGCTTTTGAAAATGTTCTGGACTCCTTGATGCCGCAACTTTTATTTTTTACTCAAAGCTTTCATCACTTTTTGACGGTGTAAACTGGTTGACATTCTGTCCACTGTGTCTGCTGTGTAGCTGGACCATGACCTAAAGCATGCACACGAGCTGAGACAAGCTGCTTTCAAACTCTACGCTTCACTGGGCTCCAATGATGAGGACATCCGCAAGAAGGTGACCTTTTTGTGTTTGTGTGTGTGTGCCTGTGTGTGTGCCTGTGTGTGTGCCTGTGTGTGTGCCTGTGTGTGTGCCTGTGTGTGTGCCTGTGTGTGTGCCTGTGTGTGTGCGTGCGCATGGTCTCATCCACCTCTCCATTTGTGTCCACAGATCACAGAGACGGAGAACATGATGGACAGGATAGTCAGTGGCCTATCAGAATCCAGCATCAAAGTCCGCCTAGCAGCTGTCAGGTATGGTTTGAGCCCGCTCTCCATTACTCCATCCATCCATCCATCCATCCATCCATCCATCCATGCTGTTAGGACAGTTAGACTGTGCTTTCTCAAGGGCAAGCGGAGTCAAACTGCTTACCCTGACTGACAAATGACTGCAGTCTCTCTGTATTTCTATTTGAACTATGTGTTTGGTCTGTCTGTTCTTTTGGAGACCTGTAGTCGTCCCTCTCGTCTGCACTGAGTACTGATGCTGCACTGACTGAATCTCTGCTGTGTGTCTGTCCAGGTGTCTCCACAGTCTCTCGCGGTCGGTGCAGCAGCTGAGGACGAGTTTCCACGATCACGCAGTGTGGAAACCTCTCATGAAGGTTGGTCGTGTTTCTGGGAGTCAAGTGCTTTGACGAAAGCTAAAATATGTGCATACAGCAAAGTGCGTCCTCTGTGATTCTCTGTAGGGGTGGTTGGGTATTATTGTTGGTTGTTTTTGGTTCTTCATCCATTCAGCATTGGTTCAATCACAGGTTGTTGTGATTGGGTTGCTTTTATGATAACAATATTGATTGTGAAATATAATGACTATACTTGTTGAGGCAAATTATTTTGTGAATTGTCTTGTTAATGTACTGCCTGTGGTGGTCCACTCTCAAATTATGAACGGGGCAGCAATAGCCTAGAGGTTAGAGAAATGGGCTTGTGACCAGAAGGTTGCTGGTCTGAATCAATGGAGTAGATGGGAAAATGTGGGTGAGGAAAGTGATTTTAAGATGTAAGAATAATGCTCTCTCATCCCTCAATAACCACTGTGTGGTGCCCGTGAGCAAGGCTCTTAACCCACGCCAACTACTCCAGTGGAGCGGCTCAGTAGCCAGCAGTAGAAGACTCTGGTTGTACTGTATGGAGACTGTTTGGTGTGTGTGTGTTACGTATGTTTCAACTGGTAAGATAATGCTGTATGTTAACTTTGCTGTTATGTGTAGCTGTTGCAGAACGCCCCAGATGAGGTCCTTGTCATGGCCTCCTCTACACTATGCAACCTGCTGCTGGAGTTCTCACCCAGCAAAGAGGTACACACACTCCACATTTTGTCCATAAGTGCACTAGCACTTTCAAGGTGCTTGGTTGAAGGGATGAGGTGGAGGGTATCCATGATTGGAGTGACTGAAGCTACACTGACTTACTGTCTGTGTGTGTCTCCAGCCCATCCTGGAGTCAGGGGTGATTGAGTTACTATGCAGTCTGACCCAGAGTGACAGCCCTGCACTGAGGGTCAATGGGATCTGGGCCCTGATGGTGAGAATGGTCTTTTGTATACCTGTTCTTTGTCCCACCAGCCTCCTTTTTACACTTTTTCATACTCATTCATCATCAATTCATTCAGCCAGCTATCTTTACATTTGCACACACTGGCTGGTACCGCCAGATTGTTTCAGTGTGCGCTTATTCTGTGTGTGTGTGTGTGTGTGTGGTTGTGTATGTAGAACATGGCGTTCCAGGCAGATCAGAAGGTGAAGGTGGAGATTGTTCGGTCTTTGGGTACAGAACAGTTGTTCCGCCTGCTCTCGGACCCCGACACCAACGTGCTGATGAAGACCCTCGGGTTGCTGCGCAATCTGCTGTCAACACGCCCGGTGAGAGACACACACACACACACACACACACACACACCAGAATGATCATGCTGAAAGCATCACTTATATAAATGACACATTGGTATAGGTGCAGATATATTTGTATACTCAAGAACTGCATTGGAAATAATACAAAATAATCGATTTGAAAGTGCTGGATTTCCACTGGTCATGGGATTTCTGGAATATCATGGATTTTGGTGGTGTATTCCAGACAGGGAATGTCAGGAAAACTGAGGAAGTCAGGGAATATCAGGTCACTTTACAGGAAGATACCAACTTGTTTCATACATTCCCTGTATCAGATGGTGTTTTTCAGTTGTTTTTCTGCACAGCAAGCCCAACTGTAGTGGAAAGAGACTGTTTACCCCTTTACAACTTTTATGAGCTGAAAAATAAACAACCCAGGAGGGAATAACAATTTTATTTTATGGAAGCACTCTGACTGAGTTATGCCATGTCATGGAAAAGTCATGAAATTTTACATCAGGGATACAGTGGGTACTTGATTATTGTAAAATGCATGTACTCTTGTATGTATTAAAAAACTCAGCTAAACTCTGACTAACTCTCTATTGTCAGCACATTGACCAGATCATGAGTTCTCATGGGAAGCAGATCATGCAGGCAGTCACCCTCATCCTAGAAGGAGAGCACAGCATAGAGGTCAAAGAACAGGTGAGGCACACTCTCTTACTCATTGGTGTATGAACACAGTTATGCTTACAGAATCCAACCTCCAACTGGATCAAGACACATCGCTATACAGGTTGACCAATGGGCCAGTGTCCCAAAAGGTTGGAGTAGTGCTTTTTTCTGTTCACACAACACAATGTAACACACTTGTCTATTTGTCAGACTCTGTGCATCCTGGCCAACATCGCCGATGGCAACACAGCCAAGGACCTCATCATGACCAATGACGACATGCTCCAGAAAATCAAATACTACATGGTAGAGTCTCTCCTCTAATATAATACTAACTATACTATACAGTCACTCACCCATGCACTCTGTTGGTGTGGTTAGATGTGGCACTATGTTGTACCAACTGAATCTGCAGCATTTATTTATTATTATTATTTGTATTATTATTTCAGTAGTTAGACATCTTATTGAGCCCATGTGACTTGTTCTTTTGTTCTGCCTCCCTCCTTCTGTCTCTCTCACTTCCCTTATCTCTTTTCCCCGTTGTCTTGTCTCTTCTCAGGGGCATTCGAATGTGAAACTGCAGCTGGCTGCCACCTTCTGCATCTCCAACCTGATCTGGAACGAGGATGACGGTAAGGGACACACCGGAGGGGTGGAAAGGGACTGGGCTAGACTGCGACTGGACGCTGGAGACGAGAGGAGGATGAGATGTGAGGAAGGCGGAAGGGGACATGACAATTACATAAGGGAAGACTCATTGCTAGTAATCAGTGCTGTGTTGTTAAAGGACATTAAAGGAATAGTTCACTCTAAAATAAAATTCTGTTATCTACTCACCCCCACCTCAGTCGAAACTCCACTGAAGTTTGTATGACCACCAAACACACAGTGAGTTTGCCCCAATAGCTCCATCTCTGCCTTCTCCCAAACTATTGACGTTAATGGGGTCTGGTTGTTTAGTAGTCCAAAAAGGACTCAAGATGACCAATGACCAATGAGCGAGAAGAATCTCCTGACCTCCTCTATTGGCTCACGAGTTGTAAATAGCCTATTTCCTTGTTTGGGTTGCCACATTACACAAGAAGTTAATATTTCCTACCCAGATGATAATGTGCACCTGATGACAAAGATAAATATTAGCCTTTAGTCAAGTTCTTTAGAGAAATTTGAAGATCATCATTTTGACTGACATGGGGGAATTATTAGATAATGGCATAATTTTCATTTTGGAGTGCTCCTTTAATTTCCTTCTGTATTTTATTGTGTTTTATCAGGTTCTCAGGAGCGCCAGGATAAACTGAGGGAGATGGGCTTTGTGGACATCCTGCACAAACTCACCCAGGCCTCTGACCCCAGCCTCTGTGACAGGTGGGCAATGATAGGGAAACAGATGAACACACAATTCTCATCATATACTCACTGAACTGTTGAGCAGAACACTAACTCTTCTCTTGTCACACCCACCTCTCCCTCAGGGCCAAGACAGCGATGCAGCAGTACCTAGCGTGACCACAGAGGGGAGAGAGTCCCTTTTGCCAGCCTAACTAACAATCGCCGGGAGGATACCTGCCATTGTTTTTTCATTTCTCTTTATGTTTAATATCAAGGTTTTGTTTTGTTGCACAACGACACCTTTTTTGAACTGTGGCGGGCCTCTCTTCTCCTCTCTCCCCCCGTGCACCATCACCCCAACCCAGCCTCCCCAGGTTCTCTCACTCCAAACCTCATCTTGGAGACTCTGAGACGATGGTTGTTGTTGGGGAAAACAATGGTTAGGAGGGGGTGTCTTGAGGGTTTCAGTTTTCATTTTTCCGCCAACACAAAGCTGAGGTGAAAATTTTTTTTTTTTTTCTCTGGGACTTGTTGTGAAGATTTTTTTATGAGTGCAGCAGCCTGACTAGCGCCACCCTGTGGCCTGGAGGCCTTGGTGCTTTTGGACTCCCAACAGTGGAGACTTGGGTCTCAGAGAACCGGACTACGAGTTTTGACACAAGGGCCGGACTGAGGGAGAGCAAAGCTTCTCGGTTTTATTTTGTTAATTATTCATTATTGATATTACTATTAATGTTATTGTTTTAAGGCATCACAGGAAAGGACATATTTGGAAAAAAACAGACTGCTTATTTTGACCTTTTTGGTGTTCAATTTTTTTTTTGTGGATACATACCTCGTAAATATATATAAATATAAACATATAAATATATTTTTTGGATTTTTATTCCCTCTCACCTTTTTGTTTTCTTTCACTATCTCTGGTCCTCGATTCTTGGTACAGTAGGGTGAATCCACCACAGTGTCACACGAGTATGTATTTGACTTGAACGTGGTCTATAGAGGTGAATAAGGAAAACATCAGCTGTCATTTCTGTGCCCACACACACACACACACACACCTGATTCTGGGTGCACTTAGTTTCTCCCGTTGTAAGGTCAGCAACCAATGGAAGCATTTTAGTGTAATGCGACCCTGTCACTTCTGTCCAATATCCTTATAATCCCAATGGGAAATGTGGTTCTCAATCTGATAATGCTTACTCTGACTACTTCAAATTAGCAAGGTTGCGTGCACAGATGAACACTGGAGAGAAGAGGAACACAGGGTGCATGAATCCTGACACCTCTATAGACTAAAACCTTACGTTAATGGCCTTTTCTGCATTCTCTGCATCCCTAATCTATGTCTGCTTATCAAAAGACAAGTGAAATTGCCTAAACTCCTAGGTTTCTCTGTTTGTTTTCTCTAATGTGTTTTGAGAAGCAGACAAGGACAGAGCAGATGTAAGGAATGAGGAAGAACGATTGAGACTGGCCCCTGGAGGGTAACGCGCTAAGTGGGTCTACCACAGTGGAATAAAATACTACAGTATGTTTCGTCCCTCGGCTGTATGATTTCTCCCCCCAGAATCTTTCTAGACTGTTGTCCCCTGACATTTCAAACCTTGTTGAAGCTCTGATGGAATGAATGTTGCCATTGAAATATATGCAGAACTGAAAGAAGGACCTCTTCTGTGTTGTGTCTTATTGATCAAACATTGGAGGCTATGTAACCTGTAGGTGAATTTGCCACTTCTGTTTGAGTAACAGTGCCAAAACAGAGTTAAACCTTTACCTTCTGCTGCCAATATTGTTTCAGCTTACAAGTCTGTGTAGAGTCGAGACCGAAGCAGAGGATTATGAGTGGGCTTCAAATTCTCTGTCCTGTGCCCAGAGATAGTCGAGTGGTTAAGTCCCCTCTGTCTTTGAAGGATGAAATCCCACCAGAGCTGTCTCTCCTGTGCCTCCCTCTCACTGTCTAAATAACACACAAAAATATCAAAGCAGAATGTGCTGACTCTAGGCGTCGCAACAAAGGGCTGCGATGCGGCTATGTTTCAGACAGACAAACAATGAAATAGTTGTGAGAGAAAGAGTTGTGCTCAGTATAGGTTGGCAGAGCAGTAAAACAACAGGAAGTCTAGTAGGTAATGGTTTGAAGTTCTGCCCTGTGGTCCTTGAAAGTAGCACAGGAGTCTGAGATCTTAGAAAACAACACTTGTTTATTGTTTTACAGTATGTATTCCTGGTAAAGTTTCTGTAACAGTAGTCATTAATAAAATACATCTGAAGCCCAACAGCCTCCAGTAGGGTAGGCAGTTTGTCTCCTCCCACCACCCCCCCGGGCCCCGACAGCTCAAAAGCAGGCACATTCCTCATGCAAATAGCTGTGACATGCATTTGATTTAAAACCCTTACATGTACCCATGACACCCCACCCCGTAGGAACCCAAGTCCATCAACCTCAATGGACAATCTGCTCAATGAATCCCTATATTTCAGTGTGAAAACCGTCCGGATACCCACCCGAGCCCTCCCCCGTACCCGTTACAGAAAATAGAAACCAGAAATCTGTCTATATTACAAATAACGTGTGATGAACCTGTCCTGCAAAAGGCAGTACCTTACTGACAAGATAAGGTAGTCCTCAGACCTCTGTGGTGATGCTGCCTGGGTATTGTTGTTAGAGTTAGACTGTTGTACCAGCATTTAGCTCAGTGGTTGAGGAAGGGGTTGCAATGATAATGTGTTCAAGGTGTTGTTTATATTTATTTGCGTGTGCTACATAAGAATGGGAAAGGCTACACTGCAATGCATCCAGTTATGGAGTGAGTGTAGTTAGAAAGTAAAGAGACACCCTTTAATCCTCAGCCAATCCCTGCGTTGTCTGACCTCCCAAGTACACAATATATTTCCTCAATGCTTTCTCTTCTCAATCAACAAAAATAAATACATAAATAAAGAAAGTAGTTCCATTTTAAATAAAGGTGCATGCTCTACTGGTGAAGCTGATGGCTTTCTATGTAAGTTGTCAAATGCTTGTCTGTAGCTGATAGGTAAAGGACTACAGGGAAGTCTATGTCTTTAAATGGAGAAGGCACAAATGGTTGAATGGCTAAAGCTTGGGGGTGATATGGGAATTGTCTTTGCTGTACAATCTGATAGGCTGGTAGTAAACAGTCATAGATGGTGATATACAGTGATACGTGTGTGCTGTCTATGACTTATGGGTTCCTCCCCCACCTTTTCCCCTAAATCTAGCCTTGTCTTTGGCACACTAACTCCATCTCTAGCCCAGACGTTTGGCTAGGTCCACTGTGGTTCTCTATACTTGAATAGAAATGTTTCTGGTCCTTTACTTTCTTATTTATTGGCTTTTCTTCAAAGGGTAAGGGGAAAGGAAATATGGGGCGTTCTGGCCGAAGTCTGAACGCGCTCACATATTTGTGTATGTCTGCAGACTGTGTGTGTGTGTGTTTTTGTCTGAGTTTTTGTGTGCAAATACGTGTGCATGGACATAGTGTCTGTCTGTCTCTGAAGAGATGGTTTGATGTCAGTTGAATGTAACAATTTACCTCCATCAGCCTAGTGGCCGATAATTGTACGCCTTTCAACAGGTTACCCCATTGTTAAAGCCAACAGGGTTTCCAAGCAATGATATGACCGAGACTGAATAAGGAGTTTACATTCCCAGTCCCAGTGAAGTGGCTCGGATAATATGGGTAAACACATGCTTCCTGCTGAGTTATTTGTTAACGCCTGCCCTTAGAAGAGGAGGAGGCAGCTGGAACATCTGGAGACATCCATGTTGGGTTAATAGCACTATTCTAACAGATGTTCGGTTAATTGGCAAGAGCCAAATGAGGCTGTGGCTCACAAGATATATGTTGTATGACTCCGAGTCAGTCCCTGTTTGAATAAACGTTGTGCCACAGTCCTTTGAGTGTCCCAATAGCTGTCCAGATTGATAGATGCCATTGGAGTGTTGAAACTGTAAGACAAATTGTGCTGCTGTAGTTCTGTGATTGGGCTGTGTAGAACAGAAGGGAGCACTCATTCACACTGATGAGCGACAGCAGGTATATCACAGCCTATCTGTCTGTCTGACAAATTGCTCCTTGTATGAATTGGACCTTCTCTCATCTTTCAGCATTGCTTTTTCATCCCGTCCACTCAGCCATCACTTTCCCAGGCCTGGTGTTCTTTTTCCACCTCTCTTGTTCTTTCTTACTCTTTCGTTCTACTACTCTGCCTGTCTAGCTCTGCTCTTTTCACTCTGTTTCACTCGTTCATAGAGCAGGTCCGTCTTCATCAATGAAACTGATGTGCTCCATGGAGGAATTCCCCTCCTCTCCCTCTCCTCCCCTCTCTCCACCCCTCTCCTGCATCTCCAGCTCCTGGGGTTCAGCACCGGGTCTGGCGTCCCTCTGGCATCGTTGTGAGTTAGACCAGGGAGGAACCTGGGTACATTCCCCCCTTCTCCTCTCCCTGATGGAGTCCAGAGAAAAGGGGAGGGAGATGGTGGAGGGGTGGAGGGAAAAGGTGGGAGGTATGAGAGGGATGGAAGGGGAGGGGCATAAAACCTTCAGCCTATGGTCTCTCGGGGAGGAAGTGAGTGATGGGGGAGCTGAGCAGTGGGAGGACAGAGGATGTGGGGTGTCTTGGGAGGGACTAGGGGGGAGCAGACCTCTGCTAGCATGGCTGCTGGGTTGCGAGTGGTGGGGGCCTTGGCAGGGGGAAAGGGAGGAGGAGGAGGAGAGAGACATGGAGAAGGAGAGAGAAGGCGATGGGGTGTTAGAGGCCAAGGGAGGCTGGTCCTGAAGGGAGGGCAAAAATATCCCATTACTGGAAGAAGCATGGAGGCTTCGGGGGATCGGGGATCCCTCAGGGTCTCCTTCCACAGGTGAAGGAGAGTTGGAGTGGGCAGGGTTCTTGATGCTGCCCCCTGGGGAGTTGAATTGGGGCTGTGACGGTGCTGGAGGAAACGAAATCGGCCTGTGTAGTGAATGAGGAGTGGGAAGAAGGCATCCGGGCAAGTTTACACCCCCCATGTCTCCACTGTCCAATAGGGAATGAGCCTCGGTTCTCCGATGGGAGCAGGGCGACATCACTAGGCAGGTGCTTGTTGACAGTTGGCTGGCACTTGTAGGAGGTGAGGTTAAATTTGGCGTCAAGGTCGTCATTATTGGCTGTGGTGCCGCTTGGAGGAGGGGCTTAAGCAGGCATGTCATTTCCTGCAGCTCTTGGCTGAGCTGGGAGACTTGTCTGGAGAGACTGCTCATCTGTATGGCGAAGAGACACACACAACATAAACAGATAAAGGTCAATCCACAAGAACGTTAATATATCAATTGATTTATCTTCTGGTAGATAATGGGGTACAAAAATATGTAGCCCAGTAACTTGTGACAATCTGTGTTTGTTTAAAGCATAAACTGATACACACTCTCTGCATTTCAGCAGCATCTATCTAGATTGTAGAGCACGCTGTGACAGACACTTGTTTGTGTGTAAATAAACATCAAGTCAGCACTCACCTGCTCCGTCAATTTAGACACACTCTGCTTGATCTCAGACTGCTCCTGGATCCCTACACACACACACACACACACATGAATCTTTTTGACAATCTGTTATTCTGAGAGAACTGTGTGTGTGTGTGTGTGTGTGTGTGTGTGTGTGTGTATTTGTTACCTGGGTATGGAGAGGGTTGGGCTGCAGATGACAGGCTGGGGCTGAACTCAAACTTCTGTGATGAGATGGAATTGCTCTCTGTTTCAATGCCGTCCACGAATCTAGTGAAGTAGGAGGGACAGAGAAAATTGGGAGAAAAGTGTGAGAAAGAGGACAAAAAATGAAAACAAATCAAAAAGGAGGAGAAGAGCCTGTCTGAGAAAAGTGCAGTGGAGTTTCTAATATGGCACTGTGGACTCCATCATTTTCTAACTGTGTTTGGTTTGTAGTAATTGTGTTCGAACATCAAAATCCCACTAACAGCAGATTCTGCTCACACACCACTCCATCCTGCACATACTGTTATTCACCTCTGTCCACACATGAACACAGTTATGCTTTTTATACATGCACAGCATCGGCATGCAGTGAAAATCTATACAACCTCAGCCCCCTGTGGCTAGCCAACACTATTTCCTACTAGTTGCCATAGCAGCCAGACACCCCAGTTGGAGTGTTAACTGTGGGCTCTGCAGTTATTCCACTGGCTCTGTGTGTGTGTGTGTGTGTCTGGCTCTCCCTAGTCTTTCAATACTAAGCTGCTCCTTATCTGTCAGTGACCTGTGTGTGTGTGTTACCTTG